>JAYKKM010000079.1:0-60000 GCA_035772405.1 Chrysogorgia sp. JL179-B06
GAAGCAAAAACACACGCATGAAAATCCTAGTCTGGAGATTGAAAAATACAGACACCAACCTTCAGCAATAAAACACAAAGATCAATAAAAATGTAGCGAAAAGGTGACAAAACCAAAAATTTGTCTAATAGTCCGTAGCCTGCGCGCAGTCTTTATCACGTAAAGTCCCTATCTGGGGCAAGAAAGATAATAATTTAACAACTATAATAAAAAATATTAAAATTAATAAAAAAGAAGTAAGTAATAAATTCAAATTCGTGTCGTTCGAAATTTGATCTTCATGCCTTTTTTCCCTGCTAAAGTTGGTTTACTATTCACAGGTAACGAGGTCAAAGCAGAACACGCGAAGTCATTGCACACTAATTCAACAGTGAAATACAAAGAAAGTTTGGCTTTGAACTTAAACACACCTGTTTAGACAAAATTCGCTCAATTCCAAAACTTTCATTGTATTTCACTGCTGAATCAATCATGTGCAATAAGTTTTTACGTGTCCTTGCTTTGACGTCGGGAATAGTAAATCACTTTAGCAGAGGGAAAAGGTATGAAGATGAAATTTTCGCACGACAAAATATTTTGCAATTCTTCTCAAGAGATTCCAAAGATTACAAATATGTAGGATAGGCACTTTAAAAACCTCTTGAAATTATAAAGAATTATAATACCTATTTCCGATTCGGTATAAGCGAATATAGCGTGCACAGAGGAAGCGTCTATATGCAGGCTATATATTACGAGATTCGTTTGATATGCAGATTAGCATATATTAGCAACAGAACGATAGATATGTTATGTATTACTTTGTTCTTTTAAAAAACTCGCTTAACTTTCTGAATAAAAACAGAAATTTAAATGTGTTTTTTTTAAAGAGTGAGTGTCAGGGTAGTGCTTTGCGCGCTTGTTTTCTTCTTGGACAAACGAATCCGTCGATATTTGATCAATCCTTAATAAATTATCCATTTTCAAGTTTTCTAAGAAGTAAATATACCTGAGTGATCAATTATTGAGATATTTTTCGTAAAATTGATCATTTACTATAGTAATCTTTTCGATACATAGAAGCTGCTACGAGCGCTTCGCCTCCGAAGCGTGGAAGGCCGGGTTATGCTGCTGAAACAGCGCGAATAAGTTAGCGAATGGAAGTGTTTGATGAGTGACTAGTAAAACAATATATTTTGTTTCTTCTGATGTTTTATTCATTTGAATTTGCAAAGATTCAGGAACTAAAGCCATCCGGGCCAGCTTGTTCGTCAGAAACGGCGTTGCGCGCGGCCCGCAGTGGTTCACAAACAAGCGAACCGCAACTGTTCAAATTGTCTTGAATATTAACTTCATAACGCCCCGAAGTCAGGTCGGACTCCAATTTCAACATTTCCAAATAAATCTAGAGTTCACATGCAAATTATAGTCGATGCACTGCAATCAATTCGTATGAAAACAAAAACACAAGCGCGCAAAGCACTGCCTGACACTCCCTTTGGTCCAGCAACCTCATTGTGAGCTCCATATAGCTCTGGTCTCACCTAAACCGTAACCGCATGGGTACGAGGTTGTCCACTTATTTTTGCAATTTTGCACAATATCACGACTGCCTTGGATTTCAAGACAGCACTTCCCTTGCGATAGTAACTTCTAGACTTCTAGTATATGCTAATATATTTGGAACTGCTCGTGACATGAAATTATAACCTTTGTGTCTCTCATTCCTCGAAGCTCCTCCCCTCCCTTATGACGCATCAGTGGAAGGAAATATCCTTCGATAGTGGAAACACTGATCCAAGTATCATACTGCATGCGTCAAACCACTGCATAATAACTTGTATTGAAAAATCATGTTTACCCTTGGGATAATGTAACGAAATCACTTGGAACTGTACATGCGTGTGCGTGTATCAAATAACACTAAGCACATGTGAAGTTTCGAGTGATTTGATAATCCCAAAATATATACAGCCTGTTCAATAAACTAGTCATTATGCAGTGTGATATTTACATATCTTACAAATCCGTCATATCTCAAGAACAAAGTGCGATATGGAAGCTTGAGTTCTTATAATTTTAAGAGTTCTTTCCCGAATATAAAAGAGTTTATTTCCGAAAACGATTACGTCAGTGACGTAATGACGGGACATTCCATCGAACATTATAATTTGTGTCCTCATGTTTTAGTATTGAGAATTATACATTTTTATTTTTGCGAATTGCAGAAACTGAATACTAGCTTCGAGTCAGGATGGCTTTATTTGTCACGTCTACACAGAAGGTCGATTTTGATGTGTGCGCAGTTCTTTTTAAAAAATGAAAAGCCGATGTTACCAATTCCGAATTAAGTCATTCCGAGTTTCAACCGATATCATGAAAAATAATATTCGTATTTATATCACGTTGTTTTAGTATCTGAAACCGCGTGCTTTTCCGACACACCTTGGTCCGTTCAGTTGAGATCTTTCCTGTTTATCAGTATACACACCTATATTATTGTGTGTTCAATCTATTTCCTAGCTATTTTGCTACAAGAAAGACACATTCTACTCATCCGACAGCACATGTCGACGGAATTTCACAAAGACAAATCCAATTATCTGTCTTACATTTTAATTTAGTCTATCAGCGTATTGCGTAAACAGCGGGCCATGGATTCTTTGCGACTGTCATTATTTTGTATTTAGCATAAAGTATGCTATAGAAAATGCTGAAACAAAGATGGTTGTTATGCATGACTCGTCAATATTACCAGCTTGAGGGAACCGACTAAGGAAAGGTCTAGGGAGTCAGGTGTATCTGAAAATTGAAGTATATCAGACATATGCCTGGCATTGCTGACAGATGGTCATCAATTATTGATACAGCTATTAGTTCTTCAGTTTTCCAAAACAGATGACTCGCTTCAAAACGAAAACACGAAGCCAAAGACCGCGAGATACTCGAAAGCATAAAGCCGAATTTTACATTTACGAAGTTTTGAAAACCATAATTCTTCCGAGTCTTCACGTAAATCAGACGGCTACTTCTTTTACGGCTTAATGTTATAAATCCGTGACATGCGTTTTAAGTTTGACAAACAAAAATGAATACTTGATTGCCTAATAATCTAGTTCATTCAATACTCATTATCGGAGGTTTATTAAAGATTAATTCTACTAATTTATTGATGTCGATGGGGTCGACGGCTGGCGTGGAATATGTTGGAATTTTTTCGCGACACAATCTTGTTCGAATGTCACCAAACTTTCGTGGAAAAGAGGATCATTGGAATCTCTCATACTCACTTTGCCTGGTTCTTGGTCAAAGTTCACAAAAGGAGTCGACATCATGTTTTCGGCTTTTGGAAAAGCAAGATAAAGGTTCGTTCCGGTTGCAACAAAGGACTGTAGGAGAAAGAGAAAAAAGCCATTGTTAATTCATTATCGTTAATGGTTTTCCGTCGAATACCAAGTTTCAATCTGAGATGGATGCCGTAGTGTGACTAATATCGACTCGATGTTTAAACTTGATAAACCTTTATTGAATAACTCTAATTAGTTACTTTATAAACCCCACACTAGAGAATTGATTATTACTGATATAAGTATATTAAATTGTAACTTACAGCATTTATACGTCCCTCTCTGCAATCGCTGTGAAAATGCTGAACGCGTTCTGACTGTGGTCTGTCTCTGTGCATCGTGTACTTTACCTGTAATACGACAATTATTATCAGATATATTCTGCAAGCACCATAGGGAAAAACCAACCACTATTGGCACTATATAGTTACCGCGAGTTTACCTCAGATTCGCGAGAAAGCTTTCGGAACAGCTCGTCGTTCTCGTATTTCCGTCTTTGGTCAGGCACGACTCGTGGCATTGTTGCTGTAATTATAATACGGAAGACGTTTTTGACGGTGGACGTAATACACGATCTGCTTTGCTTTGACTGATACGTGTACGGTGTGCGGTTCGTCTGTGTTTATACAATTGTATTGCATGCATTTATTTATTTATACATTTGTCATTTGGGCGCCGGCCCACCAATGACGACTGCAGATGTGTGACGACTGCAGATGTGTGACGTCTGCATTCTGATGACGTGCGGAATTTGAGAACTCTTTGGGGGAAATAAGTTACTGATATAAACAATGATATTTCCCAGGCTTTTTTCGTTCACAAATGTTTAAGTATGTTTTAAGAAGGTGGTGTGGTGAAACACCAGTTAACTAAACAATATCACCGGAGTTTCTGCACCGAAAATCGCTCTGAAAATGCTGGAAAGCACGAATAAGCTATTCTTGATGCGCGAACGTCATTCGTTCCGATTTAGTGATCACGAAAGAAGGCCGAATGGTTTACGAAGTACGCACGAGGTTGCGTTCGAGAATGTTCTAGAAGGTTCGAGTATCGTCCGGATGAATACCGAAGTTCTCGAACCTTTTGATTTTTTCGAAAGTTGGTGCACACGTGTGGAGTGTGGCTATATTGTAAATCGTTTACGACGAGAGATACAGTTTATATCAAAAAGTATTACTCGAACGAGTTGTTCATGATTAAATTGACCTCCACGACTTATGCACCAGTATGGAATATTAAATTTTCGTGCGCCGGACAAGATGTCTCGTAACTTTGACTGTGCGCCGTATCAACGAATAAATTGGAAATGTTACGCCAGTAACGCGTGCTAATAACCATATGTTAGCTAAAGTCGTTGGTAACTCTAATTACGTATTTTTTTGTGCGCCAATTTGTGCGCCGACAAATCATCGCGTGCGCCGGACATGTCCGGCGCACACTCCTTTTATTCCATACTGGCTTATGCATTAGATCTTTCTAACAAAATTTAAAGTTCTACGGCAAATACGCCAGGTCGAAGGCTCTGGTCGTCTGGAAGGCTTAAGAATATGTCTTCATGATTTGGTATGCTTTTGTTTTGTTTTGCAGATTATGATGCTGCAAGCGCCACCTTTCTGTTTTTGTCTACGCTTACCAGGCCCAAAAATAGGGCCTGGGAAACTATTCGATAGGCCCACTGCAGAGGCTTTTATCACCATATTTTGTATATATCAATATAAATATAGCAATATTTCCTTATCATTATATTTATATTGATATACAAAATATAGTGATAAAACAAAATATATTGATATTGATATATACAAAATATAGTGATAAAACAAAATATATTGATATTGATATATACAAAATATAGTGATACAAAATATAGTGATAAAACAAAATATATTGATATTGCTATATACAAACAAAATATAGTGATAAAAGCCTCTGCGGGGGAGAGCAGGGTGTGTCATTGTTTGGGGCTCACCATCACCAAATTTTCGGGGGCCCACCGGGAAATCTCCAGGTGTCCCAGTCAGCCACGCCGCCCCTGACGGTTAGGTTTAGATTTAAGGTTAGCATTGGGATTAGGATGCACTTGTCACTGGAAACGCCCACACCCCCCAACGTACCCTGGGGAAGTATGGGAGATTAGACTTCTCAAGAAAAGGCCCCACCTAAACCCACACCTACAAGGCAAGGGTGGTGGATTTTAGAGCTAAAACACTGTTTGTTCCCTTGTTTAACTGGTGGTTTAATTAAGTTAATCGAGCTTGCAATGCAAACGGATATTCAGTGAAAGATAAACATAAGTTTATTCAAAGGTCTGGTTCATTTTCCCCTTGAATTCTGGTACCATGTCAGTTCTTACAATCTTTGTAAGAGTCTGTGAGGAACAGTCTCAGAATGCAGGAAACACCATTTCAGAGACTCTAGTTTTCAAATTTTTCCAAGGGAGCATGTCCCCAGAACCCCAAGAGGTTGCAGTTAGCCCCCCCCCAAAAAAAAAAACACAACATCTTCTGCCGCCAATGCTACAAGGCATGTATATTATATAGATTTAATGACTCACCTTCAACCCCTTTGGAGTGGACATCCACCATTTTAAGCTTGACCAATCATGTGGTCGAGAGCACTGAGTCGTCCCAGTCTCTCTCATTATTTGAGGTGGGCACATACAATAATCTAAACCCCGCTCATCACCCACCTATGCCACATACTTCCCCGGGGTGGGGTTTCCAGTGACAAGTGCACTAGGATTAAACTAGTCCTTGAAAATGGGAAGGTTCTTTTGAAGTATCTCTTTTAGCCTTGTCCGCGACTGCGATTCAGTTATAATATTCGCTCTGATTTTAAGCAACACTTTCACTTGGTTTACCAATGTTTTACTTTATTCCTAGTGCGTGTCTTACGAGGAGGAAAGAGTGGCTGGGAATTTCTGTGAGGATATATTATGTAAAACAGTTCATGTGATATTCTCAGCAAATTGGAGAGGGAAAAAGTGATCTTAAAAGCAAAGAAAATGTCCAGTTATGACAGCTGGGAAAGTTCATTTCCAGGTAGCATTCATATAATTTATTTATTAGTTCACAGCACAGTGTTTTAAAAGGAAAAAGTGTATACAGAATAGTATTACTGTAAGTTGTCCAATCAGAGAGCCAGATTTGTACCACGTACCCCCACTTAACTTTGAATACCCTGCTGTGGTGGTGTAACCAATTATAAAATAACATGTCGGTCTACTCATGGCCATAGCAGGGGGTGGGGCCAATAATTTGCTCAGGCGATTTCATGCCAGTTTAGATCCTTTAAACTTGCTGGAAATTACTCTCAGAAGTCAGGAAAACCTATTTAGGAGATCCTAATTTCAAAATTTTTCTGGGGAACATGCCCCCGGACACCCCCAGCAATGCAGTGACATTAATGCCCCCAATTGACTTTCTCGTGCTACGGCCCTGCTACTACGCAAACTCTGAGGAGCAATTACAGAATACCGTCCACTTTTGAAACCGCATTTAAAGGCAGAAATACAAATCCGGATGCATTAAGATGTTTTTAAATACAATGTCGAAGGTTTATATTATTGTGTGTAGTTGTTGATTGTTATCAAATTAAATGGTGTTTTAAAATACCTGTAGAATGAAGCAATTGTGTACGATGAACTTTCTGTACGTAATTTGACCCTTTTACTAACTGTCAACAAATACAAATAGCGAAAGTGGACGGGTATTCTACAATTTTCTACAAGCTCTGATTGATCAATACCCATGTTTGGATCAGGCCATGTTGCGCTGCGTAGGCATTGTAGATACACTATACAAATCAAATACTGTATCTAAAAAGGTTGGTGTACTACCGAAATAGCATGCAAGATATCTAGTGTGTTATTCTTTTAAAAAAGAAATACATAATGGTGATGATCCAAACACTTGGGATATAGCTTGAGTTAAGAAAAGCATTCAATTCTCACATCACAGCATGTTTGGATCAGGCCATCCAAACATGCAAACCCTTAGGTATTTCTTTTATACAAGATTGTTTCAGTATAATATTTAATTTATAGTCCCTCCATTAAGAATTTGTCTTTGGGGAATTTGTCGAAATATTACCCCAGGGGGATATATCCCTTGGGCTAATTGTATCAAGCTAGGTGGCCCAAGGAGTGCCATAGGATTTTCATTACTCTTTAAATCATTATATATGGCACAAGCTACTTCCTGTGAAATTTCTTGCTCTGATTGGCTGAGACACGTCACGTGCTGGTCTGTTATTTCCCGTAATCGACCGGTCCGGATTACGGATTTTGTCAGCCATTTTGTTTACAAAGGAGCGAACAACGATAGGAAACTTTGAAAAGCAGCACAAATTGAACGAATTTAGTAAATTAAGCACTAAATCATGTACGAGTCAAACGATGAACAATCTAAATGAGAGTCTTACTATCATGAAAGCAATAGAAGAACAAGAACAAGATTGAAAATGACGATTTTGTCACTCAAAACGTATGTAAAGTATGTTGTTTAAAAAGCCATGCCATATAATAAACCTCTTATTAACCTCGACCGCTTGGTCATTACTGGAAAATATCAGACCTCGGTCTTTTATGTACGAGCCTCGCCCTACGGGCTCGGTCCGTACTGTCAAGACCTCGGTCTGATATTTTCCCGTAATGACCGCGCTCTCGGTCAATAAGTAGTAATTAATCTTTGTTCTTTCTTGTATATTTTCCAGAGAGATGACAGATCCTTCATTTCACCAACTATATTGGCACAAAAGAATTTGAAGATCTGATGGCTGCACAGGCACATTCTGATTCAAGCAAAGTGTTGGTTGGTAAGCCATGGATGAAACATGGGAACAGAAACCAAAAAGAGAAAATCAGACGCATGCATCAAACAGACTACTAAGTTTTTTAAAAACTCTAAATGGTTTTATTAAATCTTAGTGTAGAACCTTCCTATATATACTTTATTGCCATTCTTTTACAGACCGAGTTCGTGATAAAATGTTGAATCTTACTAAATATGAAGTGTAAAAAAGTGAAATTGCTTTGTATTAAAGTATTTTATGCTAATTAAATTAGGTTAAATAAGGACTAAGTAAGAAAAAAACAGAGGGGTAAGACTGAATGAAAAAGGAGGGTATTGTTAACCTTAACTTTTTGACGATTTTCAACTTTTTGAAATAAGCTTAAAATATGAAAATATAGCCTAAATAATGCCCTAGGTATTAATATGAGCAGAAACTAGCGTAAATTTAGTCATTTTTGGACATCCAAAAAGTTGGCAAAAATGGCCAAATTTGGCCAAAAAGTAAAGGGGTTAACCTTAACTTTTTGACGATTTTCGACCATTTTTAACTTGTCAAAATAAGCTTAAAATATGAAAATATAGCCTAAATAATGCCTTAGGTATTAATCTGATCAGAAACTAGCGTAAATTTAGTCATTTTTGGACATCCAAAAAGTTGGCAAAAATGGCCAAATTTGGCCAAAAAGTAAAGGGGTTAACCTTAACTTTTTGACGATTTTCGACCATTTTTAACTTGTCAAAATAAGCTTAAAATATGAAAATATAGCCTAAATAATGCCTTAGGTATTAATCTGAGCAGAAACTAGCGTAAATTTAGTCATTTTTGGACATCCAAAAAGTTGGCAAAAATGGCCAAATTTGGCCAAAAAGTAAAGGGGTTAACCTTAACTTTTTGACGATTTTCGACCATTTTTAACTTGTCAAAATAAGCTTAAAATATGAAAATATAGCCTAAATAATGCCTTAGGTATTAATATGAGCAGAAACTAGCGTAAATTTAGTCATTTTTGGACATCCAAAAAGTTGGCAAAAATGGCCAAAATTTGGCCAAAAAGTAAAGGGGTTAACCTTAACTTTTTGACGATTTTCGACCATTTTTAACTTGTCAAAATAAGCTTAAAATATGAAAATATAGCCTAAATAATGCCTTAGGTATTAAATGAGCAGAAACTAGCGTAAATTTAGTCATTTTTGGACATCCAAAAAGTTGGCAAAAATGGCCAAATTTGGCCAAAAAGTAAAGGGGTTAACCTTAACTTTTTGACGATTTTCGACCATTTTTAACTTGTCAAAATAAGCTTAAAATATGAAAATATAGCCTAAATAATGCCTTAGGTATTAATATGAGCAGAAACTAGCGTAAATTTAGTCATTTTTGGACATCCAAAAAGTTGGCAAAAATGGCCAAATTTGGCCAAAAAGTAAAGGGGTTAACCTTAACTTTTTGACGATTTTCGACCATTTTTAACTTGTCAAAATAAGCTTAAAATATGAAAATATAGCCTAAATAATGCCTTAGGTATTAATATGAGCAGAAACTAGCGTAAATTTAGTCATTTTTGGACATCCAAAAAGTTGGCAAAAATGGCCAAATTTGGCCAAAAAGTAAAGGGGTTAACCTTAACTTTTTGACGATTTTCGACCATTTTTAACTTGTCAAAATAAGCTTAAAATATGAAAATATAGCCTAAATAATGCCTTAGGTATTAATCTGAGCAGAAACTAGCGTAAATTTAGTCATTTTTGGACATCCAAAAAGTTGGCAAAAATGGCCAAATTTGGCCAAAAAGTAAAGGGGTTAACCTTAACTTTTTGACGATTTTCGACCATTTTTAACTTGTCAAAATAAGCTTAAAATATGAAAATATAGCCTAAATAATGCCTTAGGTATTAATCTGAGCAGAAACTAGCGTAAATTTAGTCATTTTTGGACATCCAAAAAGTTGGCAAAAATGGCCAAATTTGGCCAAAAAGTAAAGGGGTTAACCTTAACTTTTTGACGATTTTCGACCATTTTTAACTTGTCAAAATAAGCTTAAAATATGAAAATATAGCCTAAATAATGCCTTAGGTATTAATATGAGCAGAAACTAGCGTAAATTTAGTCATTTTTGGACATCCAAAAAGTTGGCAAAAATGGCCAAATTTGGCCAAAAAGTAAAGGGGTTAACCTTAACTTTTTGACGATTTTCGACCATTTTTAACTTGTCAAAATAAGCTTAAAATATGAAAATATAGCCTAAATAATGCCTTAGGTATTAATCTGAGCAGAAACTAGCGTAAATTTAGTCATTTTTGGACATCCAAAAAGTTGGCAAAAATGGCCAAATTTGGCCAAAAAGTAAAGGGGTTAACCTTAACTTTTTGACGATTTTCGACCATTTTTAACTTGTCAAAATAAGCTTAAAATATGAAAATATAGCCTAAATAATGCCTTAGGTATTAATCTGAGCAGAAACTAGCGTAAATTTAGTCATTTTTGGACATCCAAATAGTTGGCAAAAATGGCCAAATTTGGCCAAAAAGTAAAGGGGTTAACCTTAACTTTTTGACGATTTTCGACCATTTTTAACTTGTCAAAATAAGCTTAAAATATGAAAATATAGCCTAAATAATGCCTTAGGTATTAATCTGAGCAGAAACTAGCGTAAATTTAGTCATTTTTGGACATCCAAAAAGTTGGCAAAAATGGCCAAATTTGGCCAAAAAGTAAAGGGGTTAACCTTAACTTTTTGACGATTTTCGACCATTTTTAACTTGTCAAAATAAGCTTAAAATATGAAAATATAGCCTAAATAATGCCTTAGGTATTAATATGAGCAGAAACTAGCGTAAATTTAGTCATTTTTGGACATCCAAAAAGTTGGCAAAAATGGCCAAATTTGGCCAAAAAGTAAAGGGGTTAACCTTAACTTTTTGACGATTTTCGACCATTTTTAACTTGTCAAAATAAGCTTAAAATATGAAAATATAGCCTAAATAATGCCTTAGGTATTAATATGAGCAGAAACTAGCGTAAATTTAGTCATTTTTGGACATCCAAAAAGTTGGCAAAAATGGCCAAATTTGGCCAAAAAGTAAAGGGGTTAACCTTAACTTTTTGACGATTTTCGACCATTTTTAACTTGTCAAAATAAGCTTAAAATATGAAAATATAGCCTAAATAATGCCTTAGGTATTAATCTGAGCAGAAACTAGCGTAAATTTAGTCATTTTTGGACATCCAAAAAGTTGGCAAAAATGGCCAAATTTGGCCAAAAAGTAAAGGGGTTAACCTTAACTTTTTGACGATTTTCGACCATTTTTAACTTGTCAAAATAAGCTTAAAATATGAAAAATATAGCCTAAATAATGCCTTAGGTATTAATCTGAGCAGAAACTAGCGTAAATTTAGTCATTTTTGGACATCCAAAAAGTTGGCAAAAATGGCCAAATTTGGCCAAAAAGTAAAGGGGTTAACCTTAACTTTTTGACGATTTTCGACCATTTTTAACTTGTCAAAATAAGCTTAAAATATGAAAATATAGCCTAAATAATGCCTTAGGTATTAATATGAGCAGAAACTAGCGTAAATTTAGTCATTTTTGGACATCCAAAAAGTTGGCAAAAATGGCCAAATTTGGCCAAAAAGTAAAGGGGTTAACCTTAACTTTTTGACGATTTTCGACCATTTTTAACTTGTCAAAATAAGCTTAAAATATGAAAATATAGCCTAAATAATGCCTTAGGTATTAATCTGAGCAGAAACTAGCGTAAATTTAGTCATTTTTGGACATCCAAAAAGTTGGCAAAAATGGCCAAATTTGGCCAAAAAGTAAAGGGGTTAACCTTAACTTTTTGACGATTTTCGACCATTTTTAACTTGTCAAAATAAGCTTAAAATATGAAAATATAGCCTAAATAATGCCTTAGGTATTAATCTGAGCAGAAACTAGCGTAAATTTAGTCATTTTTGGACATCCAAAAAGTTGGCAAAAATGGCCAAATTTGGCCAAAAGTAAAGGGGTTAACCTTAACTTTTTGACGATTTTCGACCATTTTTAACTTGTCAAAATAAGCTTAAAATATGAAAATATAGCCTAAATAATGCCTTAGGTATTAATATGAGCAGAAACTAGCGTAAATTTAGTCATTTTTGGACATCCAAAAAGTTGGCAAAAATGGCCAAATTTGGCCAAAAAGTAAAGGGGTTAACCTTAACTTTTTGACGATTTTCGACCATTTTTAACTTGTCAAAATAAGCTTAAAATATGAAAATATAGCCTAAATAATGCCTTAGGTATTAATATGAGCAGAAACTAGCGTAAATTTAGTCATTTTTGGACATCCAAAAAGTTGGCAAAAATGGCCAAATTTGGCCAAAAAGTAAAGGGGTTAACCTTAACTTTTTGACGATTTTCGACCATTTTTAACTTGTCAAAATAAGCTTAAAATATGAAAATATAGCCTAAATAATGCCTTAGGTATTAATCTGAGCAGAAACTAGCGTAAATTTAGTCATTTTTGGACATCCAAAAAGTTGGCAAAAATGGCCAAATTTGGCCAAAAAGTAAAGGGGTTAACCTTAACTTTTTGACGATTTTCGACCATTTTTAACTTGTCAAAATAAGCTTAAAATATGAAAATATAGCCTAAATAATGCCTTAGGTATTAATCTGAGCAGAAACTAGCGTAAATTTAGTCATTTTTGGACATCCAAAAAGTTGGCAAAAATGGCCAAATTTGGCCAAAAAGTAAAGGGGTTAACCTTAACTTTTTGACGATTTTCGACCATTTTTAACTTGTCAAAATAAGCTTAAAATATGAAAATATAGCCTAAATAATGCCTTAGGTATTAATATGAGCAGAAACTAGCGTAAATTTAGTCATTTTTGGACATCCAAAAAGTTGGCAAAAATGGCCAAATTTGGCCAAAAAGTAAAGGGGTTAACCTTAACTTTTTGACGATTTTCGACCATTTTTAACTTGTCAAAATAAGCTTAAAATATGAAAATATAGCCTAAATAATGCCTTAGGTATTAATATGAGCAGAAACTAGCGTAAATTTAGTCATTTTTGGACATCCAAAAAGTTGGCAAAAATGGCCAAATTTGGCCAAAAAGTAAAGGGGTTAACCTTAACTTTTTGACGATTTTCGACCATTTTTAACTTGTCAAAATAAGCTTAAAATATGAAAATATAGCCTAAATAATGCCTTAGGTATTAATATGAGCAGAAACTAGCGTAAATTTAGTCATTTTTGGACATCCAAAAAAGTTGGCAAAAATGGCCAAATTTGGCCAAAAAGTAAAGGGGTTAACCTTAACTTTTTGACGATTTTCGACCATTTTTAACTTGTCAAAATAAGCTTAAAATATGAAAATATAGCCTAAATAATGCCTTAGGTATTAATATCTGAGCAGAAACTAGCGTAAATTTAGTCATTTTTGGACATCCAAAAAGTTGGCAAAAATGGCCAAATTTGGCCAAAAAGTAAAGGGGTTAACCTTAACTTTTTGACGATTTTCGACCATTTTTAACTTGTCAAAATAAGCTTAAAATATGAAAATATAGCCTAAATAATGCCTTAGGTATTAATCTGAGCAGAAACTAGCGTAAATTTAGTCATTTTTGGACATCCAAAAAGTTGGCAAAAATGGCCAAATTTGGCCAAAAAGTAAAGGGGTTAACCTTAACTTTTTGACGATTTTCGACCATTTTTAACTTGTCAAAATAAGCTTAAAATATGAAAATATAGCCTAAATAATGCCTTAGGTATTAATCTGAGCAGAAACTAGCGTAAATTTAGTCATTTTTGGACATCCAAAAAGTTGGCAAAAATGGCCAAATTTGGCCAAAAAGTAAAGGGGTTAACCTTAACTTTTTGACGATTTTCGACCATTTTTAACTTGTCAAAATAAGCTTAAAATATGAAAATATAGCCTAAATAATGCCTTAGGTATTAATATGAGCAGAAACTAGCGTAAATTTAGTCATTTTTGGACATCCAAAAAGTTGGCAAAAATGGCCAAATTTGGCCAAAAAGTAAAGGGGTTAACCTTAACTTTTTGACGATTTTCGACCATTTTTAACTTGTCAAAATAAGCTTAAAATATGAAAATATAGCCTAAATAATGCCTTAGGTATTAATATGAGCAGAAACTAGCGTAAATTTAGTCATTTTTGGACATCCAAAAAGTTGGCAAAAATGGCCAAATTTGGCCAAAAAGTAAAGGGGTTAACCTTAACTTTTTGACGATTTTCGACCATTTTTAACTTGTCAAAATAAGCTTAAAATATGAAAATATAGCCTAAATAATGCCTTAGGTATTAATCTGAGCAGAAACTAGCGTAAATTTAGTCATTTTTGGACATCCAAAAAGTTGGCAAAAATGGCCAAATTTGGCCAAAAAGTAAAGGGGTTAACCTTAACTTTTTGACGATTTTCGACCATTTTTAACTTGTCAAAATAAGCTTAAAATATGAAAATATAGCCTAAATAATGCCTTAGGTATTAATCTGAGCAGAAACTAGCGTAAATTTAGTCATTTTTGGACATCCAAAAAAGTTGGCAAAAATGGCCAAATTTGGCCAAAAAGTAAAGGGGTTAACCTTAACTTTTTGACGATTTTCGACCATTTTTAACTTGTCAAAATAAGCTTAAAATATGAAAATATAGCCTAAATAATGCCTTAGGTATTAATATGAGCAGAAACTAGCGTAAATTTAGTCATTTTTGGACATCCAAAAAGTTGGCAAAAATGGCCAAATTTGGCCAAAAAGTAAAGGGGTTAACCTTAACTTTTTGACGATTTTCGACCATTTTTAACTTGTCAAAATAAGCTTAAAATATGAAAATATAGCCTAAATAATGCCTTAGGTATTAATCTGAGCAGAAACTAGCGTAAATTTAGTCATTTTTGGACATCCAAAAAGTTGGCAAAAATGGCCAAATTTGGCCAAAAAGTAAAGGGGTTAACCTTAACTTTTTGACGATTTTCGACCATTTTTAACTTGTCAAAATAAGCTTAAAATATGAAAATATAGCCTAAATAATGCCTTAGGTATTAATCTGAGCAGAAACTAGCGTAAATTTAGTCATTTTTGGACATCCAAAAAGTTGGCAAAAATGGCCAAATTTGGCCAAAAAGTAAAGGGGTTAACCTTAACTTTTTGACGATTTTCGACCATTTTTAACTTGTCAAAATAAGCTTAAAATATGAAAATATAGCCTAAATAATGCCTTAGGTATTAATATGAGCAGAAACTAGCGTAAATTTAGTCATTTTTGGACATCCAAAAAGTTGGCAAAAATGGCCAAATTTGGCCAAAAAGTAAAGGGGTTAACCTTAACTTTTTGACGATTTTCGACCATTTTTAACTTGTCAAAATAAGCTTAAAATATGAAAATATAGCCTAAATAATGCCTTAGGTATTAATATGAGCAGAAACTAGCGTAAATTTAGTCATTTTTGGACATCCAAAAAGTTGGCAAAAATGGCCAAATTTGGCCAAAAAGTAAAGGGGTTAACCTTAACTTTTTGACGATTTTCGACCATTTTTAACTTGTCAAAATAAGCTTAAAATATGAAAATATAGCCTAAATAATGCCTTAGGTATTAATCTGAGCAGAAACTAGCGTAAATTTAGTCATTTTTGGACATCCAAAAAGTTGGCAAAAATGGCCAAATTTGGCCAAAAAGTAAAGGGGTTAACCTTAACTTTTTGACGATTTTCGACCATTTTTAACTTGTCAAAATAAGCTTAAAATATGAAAATATAGCCTAAATAATGCCTTAGGTATTAATATGAGCAGAAACTAGCGTAAATTTAGTCATTTTTGGACATCCAAAAAGTTGGCAAAAATGGCCAAATTTGGCCAAAAAGTAAAGGGGTTAACCTTAACTTTTTGACGATTTTCGACCATTTTTAACTTGTCAAAATAAGCTTAAAATATGAAAATATAGCCTAAATAATGCCTTAGGTATTAATCTGAGCAGAAACTAGCGTAAATTTAGTCATTTTTGGACATCCAAAAAGTTGGCAAAAATGGCCAAATTTGGCCAAAAAGTAAAGGGGTTAACCTTAACTTTTTGACGATTTTCGACCATTTTTAACTTGTCAAAATAAGCTTAAAATATGAAAATATAGCCTAAATAATGCCTTAGGTATTAATCTGAGCAGAAACTAGCGTAAATTTAGTCATTTTTGGACATCCAAAAAGTTGGCAAAAATGGCCAAATTTGGCCAAAAAGTAAAGGGCACAAAATAAGCTTAAAATATGAAAATATAGCCTAAATAATGCCTTAGGTATTAATCTGAGCAGAAACTAGCGTAAATTTAGTCATTTTTGGACATCCAAAAAGTTGGCAAAAATGGCCAAATTTGGCCAAAAAGTAAAGGGGTTAACCTTAACTTTTTGACGATTTTCGACCATTTTTAACTTGTCAAAATAAGCTTAAAATATGAAAATATAGCCTAAATAATGCCTTAGGTATTAATCTGAGCAGAAACTAGCGTAAATTTAGTCATTTTTGGACATCCAAAAAGTTGGCAAAAATGGCCAAATTTGGCCAAAAAGTAAAGGGGTTAACCTTAACTTTTTGACGATTTTTGACCATATTTAACTTGTCAAAATAAGCTTAAAATATGAAAATATAGCCTAAATAATGCCTTAGGTATTAATATGAGCAGAAACTAGCGTAAATTTAGTCATTTTTGGACATCCAAAAAGTTGGCAAAAATGGCCAAATTTGGCCAAAAAGTAAAGGGGTTAACCTTAACTTTTTGACGATTTTCGACCATTTTTAACTTGTCAAAATAAGCTTAAAATATGAAAATATAGCCTAAATAATGCCTTAGGTATTAATCTGAGCAGAAACTAGCGTAAATTTAGTCATTTTTGGACATCCAAAAAGTTGGCAAAAATGGCCAAATTTGGCCAAAAAGTAAAGGGGTTAACCTTAACTTTTTGACGATTTTCGACCATTTTTAACTTGTCAAAATAAGCTTAAAATATGAAAATATAGCCTAAATAATGCCTTAGGTATTAATCTGAGCAGAAACTAGCGTAAATTTAGTCATTTTTGGACATCCAAAAAGTTGGCAAAAATGGCCAAATTTGGCCAAAAAGTAAAGGGGTTAACCTTAACTTTTTGACGATTTTCGACCATTTTTAACTTGTCAAAATAAGCTTAAAATATGAAAATAGCCTAAATAATGCCTTAGGTATTAATCTGAGCAGAAACTAGCGTAAATTTAGTCATTTTTTGGACATCCAAAAAGTTGGCAAAAATGGCCAAATTTGGCCAAAAAGTAAAGGGGTTAACCTTAACTTTTTGACGATTTTCGACCATTTTTAACTTGTCAAAATAAGCTTAAAATATGAAAATATAGCCTAAATAATGCCTTAGGTATTAATCTGAGCAGAAACTAGCGTAAATTTAGTCATTTTTGGACATCCAAAAAGTTGGCAAAAATGGCCAAATTTGGCCAAAAAGTAAAGGGGTTAACCTTAACTTTTTGACGATTTTCGACCATTTTTAACTTGTCAAAATAAGCTTAAAATATGAAAATATAGCCTAAATAATGCCTTAGGTATTAATCTGAGCAGAAACTAGCGTAAATTTAGTCATTTTTGGACATCCAAAAAGTTGGCAAAAATGGCCAAATTTGGCCAAAAAGTAAAGGGGTTAACCTTAACTTTTTGACGATTTTCGACCATTTTTAACTTGTCAAAATAAGCTTAAAATATGAAAATATAGCCTAAATAATGCCTTAGGTATTAATCTGAGCAGAAACTAGCGTAAATTTAGTCATTTTTGGACATCCAAAAAGTTGGCAAAAATGGCCAAATTTGGCCAAAAAGTAAAGGGGTTAACCTTAACTTTTTGACGATTTTCGACCATTTTTAACTTGTCAAAATAAGCTTAAAATATGAAAATATAGCCTAAATAATGCCTTAGGTATTAATCTGAGCAGAAACTAGCGTAAATTTAGTCATTTTTGGACATCCAAAAAGTTGGCAAAAATGGCCAAATTTGGCCAAAAAGTAAAGGGGTTAACCTTAACTTTTTGACGATTTTCGACCATTTTTAACTTGTCAAAATAAGCTTAAAATATGAAAATATAGCCTAAATAATGCCTTAGGTATTAATCTGAGCAGAAACTAGCGTAAATTTAGTCATTTTTGGACATCCAAAAAGTTGGCAAAAATGGCCAAATTTGGCCAAAAAGTAAAGGGGTTAACCTTAACTTTTTGACGATTTTCGACCATTTTTAACTTGTCAAAATAAGCTTAAAATATGAAAATATAGCCTAAATAATGCCTTAGGTATTAATATGAGCAGAAACTAGCGTAAATTTAGTCATTTTTGGACATCCAAAAAGTTGGCAAAAATGGCCAAATTTGGCCAAAAAGTAAAGGGGTTAACCTTAACTTTTTGACGATTTTCGACCATTTTTAACTTGTCAAAATAAGCTTAAAATATGAAAATATAGCCTAAATAATGCCTTAGGTATTAATATGAGCAGAAACTAGCGTAAATTTAGTCATTTTTGGACATCCAAAAAGTTGGCAAAAATGGCCAAATTTGGCCAAAAAGTAAAGGGGTTAACCTTAACTTTTTGACGATTTTCGACCATTTTTAACTTGTCAAAATAAGCTTAAAATATGAAAATATAGCCTAAATAATGCCTTAGGTATTAATCTGAGCAGAAACTAGCGTAAATTTAGTCATTTTTGGACATCCAAAAAGTTGGCAAAAATGGCCAAATTTGGCCAAAAAGTAAAGGGGTTAACCTTAACTTTTTGACGATTTTCGACCATTTTTAACTTGTCAAAATAAGCTTAAAATATGAAAATATAGCCTAAATAATGCCTTAGGTATTAATCTGAGCAGAAACTAGCGTAAATTTAGTCATTTTTGGACATCCAAAAAGTTGGCAAAAATGGCCAAATTTGGCCAAAAAGTAAAGGGGTTAACCTTAACTTTTTGACGATTTTCGACCATTTTTAACTTGTCAAAATAAGCTTAAAATATGAAAATATAGCCTAAATAATGCCTTAGGTATTAATCTGAGCAGAAACTAGCGTAAATTTAGTCATTTTTGGACATCCAAAAAGTTGGCAAAAATGGCCAAATTTGGCCAAAAAGTAAAGGGGTTAACCTTAACTTTTTGACGATTTTCGACCATTTTTAACTTGTCAAAATAAGCTTAAAATATGAAAATATAGCCTAAATAATGCCTTAGGTATTAATCTGAGCAGAAACTAGCGTAAATTTAGTCATTTTTGGACATCCAAAAAGTTGGCAAAAATGGCCAAATTTGGCCAAAAAGTAAAGGGGTTAACCTTAACTTTTTGACGATTTTCGACCATTTTTAACTTGTCAAAATAAGCTTAAAATATGAAAATATAGCCTAAATAATGCCTTAGGTATTAATCTGAGCAGAAACTAGCGTAAATTTAGTCATTTTTTGGACATCCAAAAAGTTGGCAAAAATGGCCAAATTTGGCCAAAAAGTAAAGGGGTTAACCTTAACTTTTTGACGATTTTCGACCATTTTTAACTTGTCAAAATAAGCTTAAAATATGAAAATATAGCCTAAATAATGCCTTAGGTATTAATCTGAGCAGAAACTAGCGTAAATTTAGTCATTTTTGGACATCCAAAAAGTTGGCAAAAATGGCCAAATTTGGCCAAAAAGTAAAGGGGTTAACCTTAACTTTTTGACGATTTTCGACCATTTTTAACTTGTCAAAATAAGCTTAAAATATGAAAATATAGCCTAAATAATGCCTTAGGTATTAATCTGAGCAGAAACTAGCGTAAATTTAGTCATTTTTGGACATCCAAAAAGTTGGCAAAAATGGCCAAATTTGGCCAAAAAGTAAAGGGGTTAACCTTAACTTTTTGACGATTTTCGACCATTTTTAACTTGTCAAAATAAGCTTAAAATATGAAAATATAGCCTAAATAATGCCTTAGGTATTAATATGAGCAGAAACTAGCGTAAATTTAGTCATTTTTGGACATCCAAAAAGTTGGCAAAAATGGCCAAATTTGGCCAAAAAGTAAAGGGGTTAACCTTAACTTTTTGACGATTTTCGACCATTTTTAACTTGTCAAAATAAGCTTAAAATATGAAAATATAGCCTAAATAATGCCTTAGGTATTAATCTGAGCAGAAACTAGCGTAAATTTAGTCATTTTTGGACATCCAAAAAGTTGGCAAAAATGGCCAAATTTGGCCAAAAAGTAAAGGGGTTAACCTTAACTTTTTGACGATTTTCGACCATTTTTAACTTGTCAAAATAAGCTTAAAATATGAAAATATAGCCTAAATAATGCCTTAGGTATTAATCTGAGCAGAAACTAGCGTAAATTTAGTCATTTTTGGACATCCAAAAAGTTGGCAAAAATGGCCAAATTTGGCCAAAAAGTAAAGGGGTTAACCTTAACTTTTTGACGATTTTCGACCATTTTTAACTTGTCAAAATAAGCTTAAAATATGAAAATATAGCCTAAATAATGCCTTAGGTATTAATCTGAGCAGAAACTAGCGTAAATTTAGTCATTTTTGGACATCCAAAAAGTTGGCAAAAATGGCCAAATTTGGCCAAAAAGTAAAGGGGTTAACCTTAACTTTTTGACGATTTTCGACCATTTTTAACTTGTCAAAATAAGCTTAAAATATGAAAATATAGCCTAAATAATGCCTTAGGTATTAAATCTGAGCAGAAACTAGCGTAAATTTAGTCATTTTTGGACATCCAAAAAGTTGGCAAAAATGGCCAAATTTGGCCAAAAAGTAAAGGGGTTAACCTTAACTTTTTGACGATTTTCGACCATTTTTAACTTGTCAAAATAAGCTTAAAATATGAAAATATAGCCTAAATAATGCCTTAGGTATTAATCTGAGCAGAAACTAGCGTAAATTTAGTCATTTTTGGACATCCAAAAAGTTGGCAAAAATGGCCAAATTTGGCCAAAAAGTAAAGGGGTTAACCTTAACTTTTTGACGATTTTCGACCATTTTTAACTTGTCAAAATAAGCTTAAAATATGAAAATATAGCCTAAATAATGCCTTAGGTATTAATCTGAGCAGAAACTAGCGTAAATTTAGTCATTTTTGGACATCCAAAAAGTTGGCAAAAATGGCCAAATTTGGCCAAAAAGTAAAGGGGTTAACCTTAACTTTTTGACGATTTTCGACCATTTTTAACTTGTCAAAATAAGCTTAAAATATGAAAATATAGCCTAAATAATGCCTTAGGTATTAATCTGAGCAGAAACTAGCGTAAATTTAGTCATTTTTGGACATCCAAAAAGTTGGCAAAAATGGCCAAATTTGGCCAAAAAGTAAAGGGGTTAACCTTAACTTTTTGACGATTTTCGACCATTTTTAACTTGTCAAAATAAGCTTAAAATATGAAAATATAGCCTAAATAATGCCTTAGGTATTAATATGAGCAGAAACTAGCGTAAATTTAGTCATTTTTTGGACATCCAAAAAGTTGGCAAAAATGGCCAAATTTGGCCAAAAAGTAAAGGGGTTAACCTTAACTTTTTGACGATTTTCGACCATTTTTAACTTGTCAAAATAAGCTTAAAATATGAAAATATAGCCTAAATAATGCCTTAGGTATTAATCTGAGCAGAAACTAGCGTAAATTTAGTCATTTTTGGACATCCAAAAAGTTGGCAAAAATGGCCAAATTTGGCCAAAAAGTAAAGGGGTTAACCTTAACTTTTTGACGATTTTCGACCATTTTTAACTTGTCAAAATAAGCTTAAAATATGAAAATATAGCCTAAATAATGCCTTAGGTATTAATCTGAGCAGAAACTAGCGTAAATTTAGTCATTTTTGGACATCCAAAAAGTTGGCAAAAAATGGCCAAATTTGGCCAAAAAGTAAAGGGGTTAACCTTAACTTTTTGACGATTTTCGACCATTTTTAACTTGTCAAAATAAGCTTAAAATATGAAAATATAGCCTAAATAATGCCTTAGGTATTAATCTGAGCAGAAACTAGCGTAAATTTAGTCATTTTTGGACATCCAAAAAGTTGGCAAAAATGGCCAAATTTGGCCAAAAAGTAAAGGGGTTAACCTTAACTTTTTGACGATTTTCGACCATTTTTAACTTGTCAAAATAAGCTTAAAATATGAAAATATAGCCTAAATAATGCCTTAGGTATTAATATGAGCAGAAACTAGCGTAAATTTAGTCATTTTTGGACATCCAAAAAGTTGGCAAAAATGGCCAAATTTGGCCAAAAAGTAAAGGGGTTAACCTTAACTTTTTGACGATTTTCGACCATTTTTAACTTGTCAAAATAAGCTTAAAATATGAAAATATAGCCTAAATAATGCCTTAGGTATTAATCTGAGCAGAAACTAGCGTAAATTTAGTCATTTTTGGACATCCAAAAAGTTGGCAAAAATGGCCAAATTTGGCCAAAAAGTAAAGGGGTTAACCTTAACTTTTTGACGATTTTCGACCATTTTTAACTTGTCAAAATAAGCTTAAAATATGAAAATATAGCCTAAATAATGCCTTAGGTATTAATCTGAGCAGAAACTAGCGTAAATTTAGTCATTTTTTGGACATCCAAAAAGTTGGCAAAAATGGCCAAATTTGGCCAAAAAGTAAAGGGGTTAACCTTAACTTTTTGACGATTTTCGACCATTTTTAACTTGTCAAAATAAGCTTAAAATATGAAAATATAGCCTAAATAATGCCTTAGGTATTATATCTGAGCAGAAACTAGCGTAAATTTAGTCATTTTTGGACATCCAAAAAGTTGGCAAAAATGGCCAAATTTGGCCAAAAAGTAAAGGGGTTAACCTTAACTTTTTGACGATTTTCGACCATTTTTAACTTGTCAAAATAAGCTTAAAATATGAAAATATAGCCTAAATAATGCCTTAGGTATTAATCTGAGCAGAAACTAGCGTAAATTTAGTCATTTTTGGACATCCAAAAAGTTGGCAAAAATGGCCAAATTTGGCCAAAAAGTAAAGGGGTTAACCTTAACTTTTTGACGATTTTCGACCATTTTTAACTTGTCAAAATAAGCTTAAAATATGAAAATATAGCCTAAATAATGCCTTAGGTATTAATCTGAGCAGAAACTAGCGTAAATTTAGTCATTTTTGGACATCCAAAAAGTTGGCAAAAATGGCCAAATTTGGCCAAAAAGTAAAGGGGTTAACCTTAACTTTTTGACGATTTTCGACCATTTTTAACTTGTCAAAATAAGCTTAAAATATGAAAATATAGCCTAAATAATGCCTTAGGTATTAATATGAGCAGAAACTAGCGTAAATTTAGTCATTTTTGGACATCCAAAAAGTTGGCAAAAATGGCCAAATTTGGCCAAAAAGTAAAGGGGTTAACCTTAACTTTTTGACGATTTTCGACCATTTTTAACTTGTCAAAATAAGCTTAAAATATGAAAATATAGCCTAAATAATGCCTTAGGTATTAATCTGAGCAGAAACTAGCGTAAATTTAGTCATTTTTGGACATCCAAAAAGTTGGCAAAAATGGCCAAATTTGGCCAAAAAGTAAAGGGGTTAACCTTAACTTTTTGACGATTTTCGACCATTTTTAACTTCACAAAATAATATTAAAATATGAAAATATAGCCTAAATAATGCCTTTATTAATACTGAGCAGAAACTAGCGTAAATTTAGTCATTTTTGGACATCCAAAAAGTTGGCAAAAATGGCCAAATTTGGCCAAAAAGTAAAGGGGTTAACCTTAACTTTTTGACGATTTTCGACCATTTTTAACTTGTCAAAATAAGCTTAAAATATGAAAATATAGCCTAAATAATGCCTTAGGTATTAATGAGCAGAAACTAGCGTAAATTTAGTCATTTTTGGACATCCAAAAAGTTGGCAAAAATGGCCAAATTTGGCCAAAAAGTAAAGGGGTTAACCTTAACTTTTTGACGATTTTCGACCATTTTTAACTTGTCAAAATAAGCTTAAAATATGAAAATATAGCCTAAATAATGCCTTAGGTATTAATCTGAGCAGAAACTAGCGTAAATTTAGTCATTTTTGGACATCCTTGGCAAAAATGGCCAAATTTGGCCAAAAAGTAAAGGGGTTAACCTTAACTTTTTGACGATTTTCGACCATTTTTAACTTGTCAAAATAAGCTTAAAATATGAAAATATAGCCTAAATATGCCTTAGGTATTAATCTGAGCAGAAACTAGCGTAAATTTAGTCATTTTTGGACATCCAAAAAGTTGGCAAAAATGGCCAAATTTGGCCAAAAAGTAAAGGGGTTAACCTTAACTTTTTGACGATTTTCGACCATTTTTAACTTGTCAAAATAAGCTTAAAATATGAAAATATAGCCTAAATAATGCCTTAGGTAATAATCGAAGCTGAAACTAGCGTAAATGGTAGTCATTTTTGGACATCCAAAAAGTTTGCAAAAATGGCCAAATCTGGACAAAAAGTAAAGGGGTTAACCTTAACTTTTTGACGATTTTCGACCATTTTTAACTTGTCAAAATAAGCTTAAAATATGAAAATATAGCCTAAATAATGCCTTAGGTATTAATCTAAGCTGAAACTAGCGTAAATGTAGTCATTTTTGGACATCCAAAAAGTTGGCAAAAATGGCCAAATTTGGACAAAAAGTAAAGGGGTTAACCTTAACATTTTGACGATTTTCGACCATTTTTAACTTGTCAAAATAAGCTTAAAATATGAAAATATAGCCTAAATAATGCCTTAGGTATTAATATGCTGAAACTAGCGTAAATTTAGTCATTTTTGGACATCCAAAAAGTTGGCAAAAATGGCCAAATTTGGACAAAAAGTAAAGGGGTTAACCTTAACTTTTTGACGATTTTCGACCATTTTTAACTTGTCAAAATAAGCTTAAAATATGAAAATATAGCCTAAATAATGCCTTAGGTATTAATATAAGCTAAAACTAGCGTAAATTTAGTCATTTTTGGACATCCAAAAAGTTGGCAAAAATGGCCAAATTTGGACAAAAAGTAAAGGGGTTAACCTTAACTTTTTGACGATTTTCGACCATATTTAACTTGTCAAAATAAGCTTAAAATATGAAAATATAGCCTAAATAATGCCTTAGGTATGACTCTAAGCTGAAACTAGCGTAAATATTGTCATTTTTGGGACATCCAAAAAGTTGGAAAAAATGGCCAAATTTGGACAAAAAGTAAAGGGGTTAACCTTAACATTTTGACGATTTTCGACCATTTTTAACTTGTCAAAATAAGCTTAAAATATGAAAATATAGCCTAAATAATGCCTTAGGTATTAATATGAGCTGAAACTAGCGTAAATTTAGTCATTTTTTGGACATCCAAAAAGTTGGCAAAAATGGCCAAATTTGGGCAAAAAGTAAAGGGTTAACCTTAACTTTTTGACGATTTTCGACCATTTTTAACTTGTCAAAATAAGCTTAAAATATGAAAATATAGCCTAAATAATGCCTTAGGTATTAATCTAAGCTGAAACTAGCGTAAATTTAGTCATTTTTGGACATCCAAAAAGTTGGCAAAAATGGCCAAATTTGGACAAAAAGTAAAGGGGTTAACCTTAACATTTTGACGATTTTCGACCATTTTTAACTTGTCAAAATAAGCTTAAAATATGAAAATATAGCCTAAATAATGCCTTAGGTATTAATCTAAGCTGAAACTAGCGTAAATTTAGTCATTTTTGGACATCCAAAAAGTTGGCAAAAATGGCCAAATTTGGACAAAAAGTAAAGGGGTTAACCTTAACTTTTTGACGATTTTCGACCATTTTTAACTTGTCAAAATAAGCTTAAAATATGAAAATATAGCCTAAATAATGCCTTAGGTATTAATATAAGCTGAAACTAGCGTAAATGTAGTCATTTTTGGACATCCAAAAAGTTGGAAAAATGGCCAAATTTGGACAAAAAGTAAAGGGGTTAACCTTAACATTTTGCGACCATTTTTAACTTGTCAAAATAAGCTTAAAATATGAAAATATAGCCTAAATAATGCCTTAGGTATTAATCTAAGCTGAAACTAGCGTAAATTTAGTCATTTTTGGACATCCAAAAAGTTGGCAAAAATGGCCAAATTTGGACAAAAAGTAAAGGGGTTAACCTTAACTTTTTGACGATTTTCGACCATTTTTAAACTTGTCAAAATAAGCTTAAAATATGAAAATATAGCCTAAATAATGCCTTAGGTATTAATCTAAGCTGAAACTAGCGTAAATTTAGTCATTTTTGGACATCCAAAAATTTGGCAAAAATGGCCAAATCTGGACAAAAAGTAAAGGGGTTAACCTTAACTTTTTGACGATTTTCGACCATTTTTAACTTGTCAAAATAAGCTTAAAATATGAAAATATAGCCTAAATAATGCCTTAGGTATTAATCTAAGCTGAAACTAGCGTAAATTTAGTCATTTTTGGACATCCAAAAAGTTGGCAAAAATGGCCAAATTTGGACAAAAAGTAAAGGGGTTAACCTTAACTTTTTGACGATTTTCGACCATTTTTAACTTGTCAAAATAAGCTTAAAATATGAAAATATAGCTAAATAATGCCTTAGGTATTAATCTAAGCTGAAACTAGCGTAAATTTAGTCATTTTTGGACATCCAAAAATTTGGCAAAAATGGCCAAATTTGGCAAAAAGTAAAGGGGTTAACCTTAACTTTTTGACGATTTTCGACCATTTTTAACTTGTCAAAATAAGCTTAAAATATGAAAATATAGCCTAAATAATGCCTTAGGTATTAATCTAAGCTGAAACTAGCGTAAATTTAGTCATTTTTGGACATCCAAAAAGTTGGCAAAAATGGCCAAATTTGGACAAAAAGTAAAGGGGTTAACCTTAACTTTTTGACGATTTTCGACCATTTTTAACTTGTCAAAATAAGCTTAAAATATGAAAATATAGCCTAAATAATGCCTTAGGTATTAATATAAGCTGAAACTAGCGTAAATTTTGTCATTTTTGGACATCCAAAAAGTTGGCAAAAATGGCCAAATTTGGACAAAAAGTAAAGGGGTTAACCTAAACTTTTTGACGATTTTCGACCATTTTTAACTTGTCAAAATAAGCTTAAAATATGAAAATATAGCCTAAATAATGCCTTAGGTATTAATATAAGCTGAAACTAGCGTAAATGTAGTCATTTTTGGACATCCAAAAAGTTGGAAAAATGGCCAAATTTGGACAAAAAGTAAAGGGGTTAACCTTAACATTTTGACGATTTTCGACCATTTTTAACTTGTCAAAATAAGCTTAAAATATGAAAATATAGCCTAAATAATGCCTTAGGTATTAATCTAAGCTGAAACTAGCGTAAATGTAGTCATTTTTGGACATCCAAAAAGTTGGCAAAAATGGCCAAATTTGGACAAAAAGTAAAGGGGTTAACCTTAACTTTTTGACGATTTTCGACCATTTTTAACTTGTCAAAATAAGCTTAAAATATGAAAATATAGCCTAAATAATGCCTTAGGTATTAATATAAGCAGAAACTAGCGTAAATGTAGTCATTTTTGGACATCCAAAAATTTGGCAAAAATGGCCAAATTTGGACAAAAAGTAAAGGGGTTAACCTTAACTTTTTGACGATTTTCGACCATTTTTAACTTGTCAAAATAAGCTTAAAATATGAAAATATAGCCTAAATAATGCCTTAGGTATTAATATAAGCTGAAACTAGCGTAAATGTAGTCATTTTTGGACATCCAAAAAGTTGGCAAAAATGGCCAAATTTGGACAAAAAGTAAAGGGGTTAACCTTAACATTTTGACGATTTTCGACGATTTTTAACTTGTCAAAATAAGCTTAAAATATGAAAATATAGCCTAAATAATGCCTTAGGTATTAATCTAAGCTGAAACTAGCGTAAATTTAGTCATTTTTGGACATCCAAAAAGTTGGCAAAAATGGACAAATTTGGACAAAAAGTAAAGGGGTTAACCTTAACTTTTTGACGATTTTCGACCATTTTTAACTTGTCAAAATAAGCTTAAAATATGAAAATATAGCCTAAATAATGCCTTAGGTATTAATCTAAGCTGAAACTAGCGTAAATTTAGTCATTTTTGGACATCCAAAAAGTTGGCAAAAATGGACAAATTTGGACAAAAAGTAAAGGGGTTAACCTTAACTTTTTGACGATTTTCGACCATTTTTAAACTTGTCAAAATAAGCTTAAAATATGAAAATATAGCCTAAATAATGCCATTAGGTATTAATATAAGCTGAAACTAGCGTAAATTTAGTCATTTTTGGACATCCTAAAAAGTTGGCAAAAATGAAAATGGCCAAATTTGGACAAAAAGTAAAGGGGTTAACCTTAACTTTTTGACGATTTTCGACCATTTTTAACTTGTCAAAATAAGCTTAAAATATGAAAATATAGCCTAAATAATGCCTTAGGTATTAATCTAAGCTGAAACTAGCGTAAATTTAGTCATTTTTGGACATCCAAAAAGTTGGCAAAAATGGCCAAATTTGGACAAAAAGTAAAGGGGTTAACCTTAACTTTTTGACGATTTTCGACCATTTTTAACTTGTCAAAATAAGCTTAAAATATGAAAATATAGCCTAAATAATGCATTAGGTATTAATATAAGCTGAAACTAGCGAAAATTTAGGTCATTTTTGGACATCCAAAAAATTTGGCAAAAATGGCCAAATTTGGGACAAAAAGTAAAGGGTTAACCTTAACATTTTGGACGATTTATCGACCATTTTTTAACTTGTCAAAATAAGCTTAAAATATGAAAATATAGCCTAAATAATGCCTTAGGTATTAATATAAGCTGAAACTAGCGCAAATTTAGTCATTTTTGGACATCCAAAAATTTGGCAAAAATGGCCAAATTTGGACAAAAAGTAAACTTTTTGACGATTTTCGACCATTTTTAACTTGTCAAAATAAGCTTAAAATATGAAAATATAGCCTAAATAATGCCTTAGGTATTAATATAAGCTGAAACTAGCGTAAATTTAGTCATTGTTGGACATCCAAAAAACAAAATGGCCAAATTTGGACAAAAAGTAAAGGGGGTTAACTGACGATTTTCGACCATTTTTAACTTGTCAAAATAAGCTTAAAATATGAAAATATAGCCTAAATAATGCCTTAGATATTAATATGAGCAGAAACTAGCGTAACTAGACAAAAATTTAGTCATAAAACTATACACAACAAATTTCAAAAACTTTAATAAAGAGAAAATACCAAGAGCTGTCACGCACACCTGGACTTTTAAGTGTGTGTTACCCTGTGTGCACCACGGTAAATTTAAAAGCTCAAACGGAATTGAACCCGATCTCTTCGATAAACATCGGCGCTCTGACCAACGAGACTACAATATCAATATCTCTAAACCAACTACATTAATTAATACAGTTGGACATACACACTTAAAAGTGAACGCACACTTAAAAGACCAGGTGTGTGTAACGCACATGTGCGTGGTGTAAGGTACACCTGCACTTGGACATAACAATTATCATATTTATATTAATTTATTGATTATTTTAATAATACAGATGAATATAAACAATTATCATTTACACTTAACATATTGATATTAATTTATTCATGACTTAATAAACTTGTATACAATTGGTTTAAATATTTACACTTAACATATTTATAAAGGCTCTAATGTATTCATGACTTAATATATTTACACTTTAAGATATCAATTCACAAATACATTAAAATCTCAGTGGTCATACCTCCGATGTGTGAATTCGGAGAAATTGGGTTCGATTCCCAATTGAGATTATAACTATATTCACATACAATTGGTTTAATTAATTTATTCATGACTTAATACACTTGAAAATAAAGAATTATGATTTTCACTTAACATATTTATATTAATATATTCATGACTTAATAAACTTGTACATATACAATTGGTTTAAATATTTACACTTAACATATTTATAAAGCCTCTAATGTTATTCATGACTTAATATATTTACACTTTAAGATATCAATTCACAAATACATTAAAATCTCAGTGGTCATACCTCCGATGTGTGAATTCGGAGAAATCGTGCAGTTCTTCAACTTCCTTGAGAGAGATTCACGATGTGATTCACCTTTCGAAACTGGACTAATGTTGTATGGTTCCGATATCGGGTTTCAAAAAGCCGGATGCAACGCAGGCTAGACTCCAGCAGTGTATGAGAAATCATTTTCCGCCTCTTTCGTTCCTCAGCCAGCGGAAAATAACACTTTAACAACAACCAATTTAAAATACTCTCAGACTACATTTCCCTGAAACTTCTCTAGTTAAAATCATTCAATGATCATCCATTCTGAATCAATCTGAAAAAGTTAAGAGCAAAACCATTCACTTTTTACGAAATATACTACATGATCTAAAAATACACGACACTCTGCATGCTCTAATACTGATATATCAACATCTATCTTATTTGACAAGATGATTTCAATCACCCTACATCTTCAATTTAATATAGAAATTTTAATATTTAAATACTAACTTTAATAGGCCTGATATTTTGATTTTTAAATTAATATATAGCTTACAATCTTTCATATTTAGCAAAGCATTTCAATGCAAATTATTCAAACATAATTTTGTATAAATCAAAACAAACTGTGGGGTGTCCCCAACATGGGTTTATTACTGGAACTATAATGTTTACTCAAAATGACTATCACTTCCTTGACTACGATGCTTTTGGACAAACATCTCAAATAGTTCTACAGATGCAATTTGCACAGCAAAATTAGGTAGTAATTTGAATTTTATTCACTTTGTCAAATTTCTTTAGTAGATCCTAATCACTGGATGAGGTAGTGTCGTTTCTGGGGATTTCCCTCTTATTTGTTTCTTCAAACATATGGAATTTGATAAAAATTTCTAGTCATGGAAGGATAGAAGATAGACACCTCTATAGTGTCATTACTAGGCATTTCCCTGTTATTTCACTAAGACAGACACACCTCTAAGACAGACACACCTCTAAGACAGACACACCTCTAAGACAGACACACCTCTAAGACAGACACACCTCTAAGACAGACACACCTCTAAGACAGACACACCTCTAAGACAGACACACCTCTAAGACAGACACACCTCTAATACAGACACATCTCTAATACAGACACACCTCTAATACAGACATTCCTCTAAGACAGACACCTCTAAGACAGACACCCCTCTAATACAGACACCCCTCTAATACAGACACACCTCTAAGACAGACACACCTCTAAGACAGACACACCTCTAAGACAGACACACCTCTAAGACAGACACACCTCTAAGACAGACACACCTCTAATACAGACACACCTCTAAGACAGACACACCTCTAAGACAGACACACCTCTAATACAGACACACCTCTAATACAGACACACCTCTAATACAGACACACCTCTAAGACAGACACAACTCTAAGACAGACACACCTCTAAGACAGACACACCTCTAAGACAGACACACCTCTAAGACAGACACACCTCTAAGACAGACACACCTCTAAGACAGACATACCTCTAAGACAGACACACCTCTAAGACAGACACAACTCTAAGACAGACACACCTCTAAGACAGACACACCTCTAAGACAGACACACCTCTAATACAGACACACCTCTAAGACAGACACACCTCTAAGACAGACACACCTCTAAGACAGACACACCTCTAAGACAGACACACCTCTAATACAGACACACCTCTAATACAGACACATCTCTAAGACAGACACACCTCTAAGACAGACACACCTCTAAGACAGACACACCTCTAAGACAGACACAACTCTAAGACAGACACAACTCTAAGACAGACACACCTCTAAGACAGACACAACTCTAAGACAGACACAACTCTAAGACAGACACACCTCTAAGACAGACACACCTCTAAGACAGACACACCTCTAAGACAGACACACCTCTAAGACAGACACACCTCTAAGACAGACACACCTCTAAGACAGACACACCTCTAAGACAGACACACCTCTAAGACAGACACACCTCTAAGACAGACACACCTCTAAGACAGACACACCTCTAAGACAGACACAACTCTAAGACAGACACAACTCTAAGACAGACACAACTCTAAGACAGACACACCTCTAAGACAGACACACCTCTAAGACAGACACACCTCTAAGACAGACACACCTCTAAGACAGACACACCTCTAAGACAGACACAACTCTAAGACAGACACACCTCTAAGACAGACACACCTCTAAGACAGACAATGAGTTATCAGGTGCAATAGATACTGGAGGGAAATGTCCAGTAATTCCAGAATGAAGTACTTGGGATATATTAACTCTCTGATGAAGGGCCTTCACTCAAAACATTAGATCTCCTACACCCTATTTCGGGAAGAACACCAACCTTCTTGAGTATACAATTTATGAAAAACCAATCAATTGAGTATAGTGAATTGTTTGTTCAAGCTTTAACGCAAACTGAGTAAAATGTTTCTCAGCCTCAGACTATGGCAGAGTGAATTAGGCTATGTCCAAGCTGCAAGTCAGATTTAACATTTATCTTATAAAATTAAGATATAAAAATAGTGAGACTGCTGATTTAGCAGTACGTATGTTGCACATACAAACTAGTACATTCCCGATCTGGGGTCAGAGACATTTTACTGAGTTTGCGTTAAAGTTTCAGTAGCAATCAATTTACTATCTTGAAATAACCAAGCTGCAAGTCACATTTAACATTCAATATTGATTGAGGTTCATGAATAAACCACAACTTACAATATTTCAGGAAATAATTACCTCTTTTTTTTCCAAGGTGTTCGTGTCGACGACTTTCTGCTCCCACTTCATATTTTGTTGACCAATGTTCTTGCACATCCACTTAAAATAACATAATCAAAAGTTAGTTTACTAATCACTCAATACTTTTGCTAATAAGTTACCCTCTGCCGTGACCCTGACAAGGTAGGCTTGCAGGTGCTACACCCTGCCCACAGGTGACCTGGTATTATGCAAGGTAGGGGGACATCGATCACCGCCCTGAGATATCGCAATATCTGCATACCTAATCATCTCGTACAGAATTGGAATCATATTTAACTATTTTAAACTAATAAAAAATAATAATTAAGATAATAATGGTTAGTCCTATTAAAAAACAAAAGAAGTTTCACAATTCAAGACCGTCTTTATGAGATTCCTCTACCCAGAAGGGCAAAGTTGACTCATGCATGCATGAATAATACTGAAGAGCGCGTTTGTCCGAGCAAAGCCGAGCTGAAAGAGCAAATCGCAAAGTATAAGCCCCCCCCCAACTTACAGCACTTCACAGCATGCACTCCCTGTAAGGATGGCCTATTGGCCGTACCCTTGCGGGAAATTGTGAAACAAATCATAATCACCAAAATTAAAAGACTAATATCTTATAAACTATTAAATAATAAATCAAACTTACAAAGCAATCAAAATTATAAATTAGTAAAAATTATATAAACATGCATAACAGTAGATGTATATTATATTGATGTATTCTTTAACTTATACTTTAACTTGTTCTTTAATTATACTTTAACTTGTTCTTTAACTTGTTCTTTAACTTGTTCTTTAACTTGTACTTTAACTTGTTCTTTAACTTGTTCTTTAATTATACTTTAACTTGTTCTTTAACTTATACTTTAACTTATACTTTAACTTGTTCTTTAACTTGTTCTTTAACTTGTTCTTTAACTTGTTCTTTAACTTATTCTTTAACTTGTTCTTTAACTTGTTCTTTAACTTATACTTTAACTTGTTCTTTAACTTATACTTTAACTTGTTCTTTAACTTGTTCTTTAACTTGTTCTTTAACTTGTTCTTTAACTTGTTCTTTAACTTGTTCTTTAACTTGTTCTTTAACTTGTTCTTTAACTTATACTTTAACTTGTTCTTTAACTTGTTCTTTAACTTGTTCTTTAACTTATACTTTAACTTATACTTTAACTTGTTCTTTAATTTGTTCTTTAATTTGTTCTTTAACTTATACTTTAACTTGTTCTTTAACTTATACTTTAACTTGTTCTTTAACTTGTTCTTTAACTTGTTCTTTAACTTGTTCTTTAAGTTGTTCTTTAAGTTGTTCTTTAACTTGTTCTTTAACTTGTTCTTTAACTTGTTCTTTAACTTGTTCTTTAACTTGTTCTTTAACTTGTTCTTTAACTTGTTCTTTAACTTATACTTTAACTTGTACTTTAACTTGTACTTTAACTTGTTCTTTAACTTATACTTTAACTTGTTCTTTAACTTGTTCTTTAACTTGTTCTTTAACTTATACTTTAACTTGTTCTTTAACTTGTTCTTTAACTTGTTCTTTAACTTGTTCTTTAACTTGTTCTTTAACTTGTTCTTTAACTTGTTCTTTAACTTGTTCTTTAACTTGTTCTTTAACTTATTCTTTAACTTGTTCTTTAACTTGTTCTTTAACTTGTTCTTTAACTTGTTCTTTAACTTGTTCTTTAACTTGTTCTTTAACTTATACTTTTAACTTGTTCTTTAACTTGTTCTTTAACTTGTTCTTTAACTTGTTCTTTAACTTATACTTTAACTTATACTTTAACTTATACTTTAACTTGTTCTTTAACTTGTTCTTTAACTTGTTCTTTAACTTATACTTTAACTTATACTTTAACTTGTTCTTTAACTTATACTTTAACTTGTTCTTTAACTTGTTCTTTAACTTGTTCTTTAACTTGTTCTTTAACTTATACTTTAACTTATACTTTAACTTATACTTTAACTTGTTCTTTAACTTGTTCTTTAACTTGTTCTTTAACTTGTTCTTTAACTTATACTTTAACTTATACTTTAACTTGTTCTTTAACTTATACTTTAACTTATACTTTAACTTATACTTTAACTTATACTTTAACTTGTTCTTTAACTTGTTCTTTAACTTGTTCTTTAACTTGTTCTTTAACTTATACTTTAACTTGTTCTTTAACTTATACTTTAACTTGTTCTTTAACTTGTTCTTTAACTTGTTCTTTAACTTGTTCTTTAACTTGTTCTTTAACTTGTTCTTTAACTTGTTCTTTAACTTGTTCTTTAACTTGTTCTTTAACTTGTTCTTTAACTTGTTCTTTAACTTGTTTCTTTAACTTATACTTTAACTTGTACTTTAACTTGTACTTTAACTTGTTCTTTAAACTTATACTTTAACTTGTTCTTTAACTTGTTCTTTAACTTGTTCTTTAACTTGTTCTTTAACTTGTTCTTTAACTTGTTCTTTAACTTGTTCTTTAACTTGTTCTTTAACTTATTCTTTAACTTGTTCTTTAACTTGTTCTTTAACTTGTTCTTTAACTTGTTCTTTAACTTGTTCTTTAACTTGTTCTTTAACTTATACTTTAACTTGTTCTTTAACTTGTTCTTTAACTGGTTCTTTAACTTGTTCTTTAACTTATACTTTAACTTATACTTTTAACTTATACTTTAACTTGTTCTTTAACTTGTTCTTTAACTTGTTCTTTAACTTATACTTTAACTTATACTTTAACTTGTTCTTTAACTTATACTTTAACTTGTTCTTTAACTTGTTCTTTAACTTGTTCTTTAACTTGTTCTTTAACTTATACTTTAACTTATACTTTAACTTATACTTTAACTTGTTCTTTAACTTGTTCTTTAACTTGTTCTTTAACTTGTTCTTTAACTTATACTTTAACTTATACTTTAACTTGTTCTTTAACTTATACTTTAACTTATACTTTAACTTATACTTTAACTTATACTTTAACGTGTTCTTTAACTTGTTCTTTAACTTGTTCTTTAACTTGTTCTTTTAACTTATACTTTAACTTGTTCTTTAACTTAAACTTGTTCTTTAACTTGTTTTTAACTTGTTCTTTAACTTGTTCTTTAACTTGTTCTTTAACTTGTTCTTTAACTTGTTCTTTAACTTGTTCTTTAACTTGTTCTTTAACTTGTTCTTTAACTTGTTCTTTAACTTGTTCTTTAACTTGTTCTTTAACTTGTTCTTTAACTTATACTTTAACTTGTACTTTAACTTGTACTTTAACTTGTTCTTTAACTTATACTTTAACTTGTTCTTTAACTTGTTCTTTAACTTGTTCTTTAACTTGTTCTTTACTTTAACTTGTTCTTTAACTTGTTCTTTAACTTGTTCTTTAACTTGTTCTTTAACTTGTTCTTTAACTTGTTCTTTAACTTGTTCTTTAACTTGTTCTTTAACTTGTTCTTTAACTTGTTCTTTAACTTGTTCTTTAACTTGTTCTTTAACTTGTTCTTTAACTTGTTCTTTAACTTATTCTTTAACTTGTTCTTTAACTTGTTCTTTAACTTGTTCTTTAACTTGTTCTTTAACTTGTTCTTTAACTTGTTCTTTAACTTATACTTTAACTTGTTCTTTAACTTGTTCTTTAACTTGTTCTTTAACTTGTTCTTTAACTTATACTTTAACTTATACTTTAACTTATACTTTAACTTGTTCTTTAACTTGTTCTTTAACTTGTTCTTTAACTTATACTTTAACTTATACTTTAACTTGTTCTTTAACTTATACTTTAACGTGTTCTTTAACTTGTTCTTTAACTTGTTCTTTAACTTGTTCTTTAACTTATACTTTAACTTATACTTTAACTTATACTTTAACTTGTTCTTTAACTTGTTCTTTAACTTGTTCTTTAACTTGTTCTTTAACTTATACTTTAACTTATACTTTAACTTGTTCTTTAACTTATACTTTAACTTATACTTTAACTTATACTTTAACTTATACTTTAACTTGTTCTTTAACTTGTTCTTTAACTTGTTCTTTAACTTGTTCTTTAACTTATACTTTAAACTTGTTCTTTAAATTATACTTTAACTTGTTCTTTAACTTGTTCTTTAACTTGTTCTTTAACTTGTTCTTTAACTTGTTCTTTAACTTGTTCTTTAACTTGTTCTTTAACTTGTTCTTTAACTTGTTCTTTAACTTGTTCTTTAACTTGTTCTTTAACTTGTTCTTTAACTTGTTCTTTAACTTGTTCTTTAACTTATACTTTAACTTGTACTTTAACTTGTACTTTAACTTGTTCTTTAACTTATACTTTAACTTGTTCTTTAACTTGTTCTTTAACTTGTTCTTTAACTTATACTTTAACTTGTTCTTTAACTTGTTCTTTAACTTGTTCTTTAACTTGTTCTTTAACTTGTTCTTTAACTTGTTCTTTAACTTGTTTCTTTAACTTGTTCTTTAACTTGTTCTTTAACTTATTCTTTAACTTGTTCTTTAACTTGTTCTTTAACTTGTTCTTTAACTTGTTCTTTAACTTGTTCTTTAACTTGTTCTTTAACTTATACTTTAACTTGTTCTTTAACTTGTTCTTTAACTTGTTCTTTAACTTGTTCTTTAACTTGTTCTTTAACTTATACTTTAACTTATACTTTAACTTATACTTTAACTTGTTCTTTAACTTGTTCTTTAACTTGTTCTTTAACTTATACTTTAACTTATACTTTAACTTGTTCTTTAACTTATACTTTAACTTGTTCTTTAACTTGTTCTTTAACTTGTTCTTTAACTTGTTCTTTAACTTATACTTTAACTTATACTTTAACTTATACTTTAACTTGTTCTTTAACTTGTTCTTTAACTTGTTCTTTAACTTGTTCTTTAACTTATACTTTAACTTATACTTTAACTTATACTTTAACTTATACTTTAACTTATACTTTAACTTATACTTTAACTTGTTCTTTAACTTATACTTTAACTTGTTCTTTAACTTGTTCTTTAACTTGTTCTTTAACTTGTTCTTTAACTTATACTTTAACTTATACTTTTAACTTATACTTTAACTTGTTCTTTAACTTGTTCTTTAACTTGTTCTTTAACTTGTTCTTTAACTTTATACTTTAACTTATACTTTAACTTGTTCTTTAACTTATAATTTAACTTGTTCTTTAACTTATACTTTAACTTATACTTTAACTTATACTTTAACTTATACTTTAACTTGTTCTTTAACTTGTTCTTTAACTTGTTCTTTAACTTATACTTTAACTTGTTCTTTAACTTATACTTTAACTTGTTCTTTAACTTGTTCTTTAACTTGTTCTTTAACTTGTTCTTTAACTTGTTCTTTAACTTGTTCTTTAACTTGTTCTTTAACTTGTTCTTTAACTTGTTCTTTAACTTGTTCTTTAACTTGTTCTTTAACTTGTTCTTTAACCCTATACTTTAACTTGTTCTTTAACTTATACTTTAACTTGTTCTTTAACTTATACTTTAACTTGTTCTTTAACTTATACTTTAACTTGTTCTTTAACTTATACTTTAACTTGTTCTTTAACTTATACTTTAACTTGTTCTTTAACTTGTTCTTTAACTTGTTCTTTAACTTGTTCTTTAACTTGTTCTTTAACTTGTTCTTTAACTTGTTCTTTAACTTGTTCTTTAACTTGTTCTTTAACTTATTCTTTAACTTGTTCTTTAACTTGTTCTTTAACTTGTTCTTTAACTTGTTCTTTAACTTATACTTTAACTTGTACTTTAACTTGTACTTTAACTTGTTCTTTAACTTATACTTTAACTTGTTCTTTAACTTGTTCTTTAACTAGTTCTTTAACTTATACTTTAACTTGTTCTTTAACTTGTTCTTTAACTTGTTCTTTAACTTGTTCTTTAACTTGTTCTTTAACTTGTTCTTTAACTTGTTCTTTAACTTGTTCTTTAACTTGTTCTTTAACTTATTCTTTAAACTTGTTCTTTAACTTGTTCTTTAACTTGTTCTTTAACTTGTTCTTTAACTTGTTCTTTAACTTATACTTTAACTTGTTCTTTAACTTGTTCTTTAACTTGTTCTTTAACTTGTTCTTTAACTTATACTTTAACTTATACTTTAACTTATACTTTAACTTGTTCTTTAACTTGTTCTTTAACTTGTTCTTTAACTTATACTTTAACTTATACTTTAACTTGTTCATTAACTTATACTTTAACTTGTTCTTTAACTTGTTCTTTAACTTGTTCTTTAACTTGTTCTTTAACTTATACTTTAACTTATACTTTAACTTATACTTTAACTTGTTCTTTAACTTGTTCTTTAACTTGTTCTTTAACTTGTTCTTTAACTTATACTTTAACTTATACTTTAACTATACTTTAACTTATACTTTAACTTATACTTTAACTTATACTTTAACTTGTTCTTTAACTTATACTTTAACTTGTTCTTTAACTTGTTCTTTAACTTGTTCTTTAACTTGTTCTTTAACTTATACTTTAACTTATACTTTAACTTATACTTTAACTTGTTCTTTAACTTGTTCTTTAACTTGTCTTTTAACTTGTTCTTTAACTTATACTTTAACTTATACTTTAACTTGTTCTTTAACTTTTATACTTTAACTTATACTTTAACTTATACTTTAACTTATACTTTAACTTGTTCTTTAACTTGTTCTTTAACTTGTTCTTTAACTTGTGCTTTAACTTATACTTTATCTTGTTCTTTAACTTATACTTTAACTTGTTCTTTAACTTGTTCTATAACTTGTTCTTTAACTTGTTCTTTAAGTTGTTCTTTAACTTGTTCTTTAACTTGTTCTTTAACTTGTTCTTTAACTTGTTCTTTAACTTGTTTCTTTAACTTGTTCTTTAACTTGTTCTTTAACTTGTTCTTTAACTTGTTCTTTAACTTATACTTTAACTTGTACTTTAACTTGTTCTTTAACTTGTTCTTTAACTTATACTTTAACTTGTTCTTTAACTTGTTCTTCTTTAACTTTTTTTAACTTATTCTTTAACTTGTTCTTTTAACTTGTTCTTTAACTTGTTCTTTAACTTGTTCTTAACTTGTTTCTTTACTTGTTCTTTAACTTGTTCTTAACTTGTTCTTTAACTTGTTATTTAACTTGTTCTTTAACTTTAACTTGTTCTTTAACTTGTTCTTTAACTTGTTCTTTAACTTATACTTTAACTTGTTCTTTAACTTGTACTTTAACTTGTTCTTTAACTTATACTTTAACTTGTTCTTTAACTTGTTCTTTAACTAGATCTTTAACTTATACTTTAACTTGTTCTTTAACTTGTTCTTTAACTTGTTCTTTAACTTGTTCTTTAACTTGTTCTTTAACTTGTTCTTTAACTTATACTTTAACTTGTACTTTAACTTGTTCTTTAACTTGTTCTTTAACTTATTCTTTAACTTGTTCTTTAACTTGTTCTTTAACTTGTTCTTTAACTTATACTTTAACTTGTTCTTTAACTTGTTCTTTAACTTGTTCTTTAACTTGTTCTTTAACTTGTACTTTAACTTATACTTTAACTTATATGTTAACTTGTTCTTTAACTTGTTCTTTAACTTGTTCTTTAACTTGTTCTTTAACTTATACTTTAACTTGTTCTTTAACTTATACTTTAACTTGTTCTTTAACTTGTTCTTTAACTTGTTCTTTAACTTTTCTTTAACTTATACTTTAACTTATACTTTAACTTATACTTTAACTTGTTCTTTAACTTGTTCTTTAACTTGTTCTTTAACTTATACTTTAACTTATACTTTAACTTGTTCTTTAACTTATACTTTAACTTGTTCTTTAACTTGTTCTTTAACTTGTTCTTTAACTTGTTCTTAACTTATACTTTAACTTATACTTTAACTTTAACTTATAACTTGTTCTTTAACTTGTTCTTTAACTTGTTCTTTAACTTGTTCTTTAACTTGTTCTTTAACTTTTAACTTGTTCTTTAACTTGTTCTTTAACTTATACTTTAACTTATACTTTAACTTATACTTTAACTTATACTTTAACTTGTTCTTTAACTTGTTCTTTAACTTGTTCTTTAACTTGTTCTTTAACTTATACTTTAACTTGTTCTTTAACTTATACTTTAACTTGTTCTTTAACTTGTTCTTTAACTTGTTCTTTAACTTGTTCTTTAACTTGTTCTTTAACTTGTTCTTTAACTTGTTCTTTAACTTGTTCTTTAACTTGTTCTTTAACTTGTTCTTTAACTTGTTCTTTAACTTGTTCTTTAACTTGTTCTTTAACTTGTTCTTTAACTTATACTTTAACTTGTACTTTAACTTGTTCTTTAACTTGTTCTTTAACTTATACTTTAACTTGTTCTTTAACTTGTTCTTTAACTTGTTCTTTAACTTATAATTTAACTTGTTCTTTAACTTGTTCTTTAACTTGTTCTTTAAATTGTTCTTTAACTTGTTCTTTAACTTGTTCTTTAACTTGTTCTTTAACTTGTTCTTTAACTTGTTCTTTAACTTATTCTTTAACTTGTTTCTTTAACTTGTTCTTTAACTTGTTCTTTAACTTGTTCTTTAACTTGTTCTTTAACTTGTTCTTTAACTTATACTTTAACTTGTTCTTTAACTAGTTCTTTAACTTGTTCTTTAACTTGTTCTTTAACTTATACTTTAACTTGTAACTTATACTTTAACTTATACTTTAACTTGTTCTTTAACTTGTTCTTTAACTTGTTCTTTAACTTATACTTTAACTTATACTTTAACTTGTTCTTTAACTTATACTTTAACTTGTTCTTTAACTTGTTCTATAACTTGTTCTTTAACTTGTTCTTTAACTTATACTTTAACTTATACTTTAACTTATACTTTAACTTGTTCTTTAACTTGTTCTTTAACTTGTTCTTTAACTTGTTCTTTAACTTATACTTTAACTTATACTTTAACTTGTTCTTTAACTTATACTTTAACTTATACTTTAACTTATACTTTAACTTATACTTTAACTTGTTCTTTAACTTATACTTTAACTTGTTCTTTAACTTGTTCTTTAACTTGTTCTTTAACTTGTTCTTTAACTTATACTTTAACTTATACTTTAACTTATACTTTAACTTGTTCTTTAACTTGTTCTTTAACTTGTTCTTTAACTTGTTCTTTAACTTATACTTTAACTTATACTTTAACTTGTTCTTTAACTTATACTTTAACTTATACTTTAATCTAATACTTTAACTTATACTTTAACTTGTTCTTTAACTTGTTCTTTAACTTGTTCTTTAACTTGTTCTTTAACTTATACTTTAACTTGTTCTTTAACTTATTCTTTAACTTGTTCTTTAACTTGTTCTTTAACTTGTTCTTTAACTTGTGCTTTAACTTGTTCTTTAACTTGTTTAACTTATACTTTAACTTGTTCTTTAACTTGTTCTTTAACTTGTTCTTTAACTTATACTTTAACTTGTTCTTTAACTTGTTCTTTAACTTGTTCTTTAACTTGTTCTTTAACTTGTTCTTTTAACTTGTTCTTTAACTTGTTCTTTAACTTGTTCTTTAACTTGTTCTTTAACTTGTTCTTTAACTTGTTCTTTAACTTGTTCTTTAACTTGTTCTTTAACTTGTACTTTAACTTGTTCTTTAACTTGTTCTTTAACTTATACTTTAACTTGTACTTTAACTTGTTCTTTAACTTGTTCTTTAACTTGTTCTTTAACTTGTTCTTTAACTTGTTCTTTAACTTGTTCTTTTAACTTGTTCTTTAACTTGTTCTTTAACTTGTTCTTTAACTTGTTCTTTAACTTGTTCTTTAACTTGTTCTTTAACTTATCTTTAACTTGTACTTTAACTTGTTCTTTAAACTTGTTCTTTAACTTGTTCTTTAACTTGTTCTTTAACTTGTACTTTAACTTATACTTTAACTTGTTCTTTAACTTGTTCTTTAACTTGTTCTTTTTAACTTGTTCTTTAACTTTTACTTTAACTTTAACTTATACTTTAACTTGTTCTTTAACTGTTCTTTAACTTGTTCTTTTAACTTATACTTTAACTTATACTTTAACTTGTTCTTTAACTTATACTTTAACTTGTTCTTTAACTTGTTCTTTAACTTGTTCTTTAACTTGTTCTTTAACTTATACTTTAACTTATACTTTAACTTATCTTTAACTTGTTCTTTAACTTGTTCTTTAACTTGTTCTTTAACTTGTTCTTTAACTTGTACTTTAACTTATACTTTAACTTGTTCTTTAACTTATACTTTAACTTATACTCTTTAACTTATACTTTACTTGTTCTTTAACTTGTTCTTTAACTTGTTCTTTAACTTGTTCTTTACTTTACTTATACTTTAACTTGTTCTTTAACTTGTTTCTTTAAACTTGTTCTTGTTCTTTAACTTGTTCTTTAACTTATACTTTAACTTGTTCTTTTAACTTGTTCTTTAACTTGTTCTTTAACTTGTTCTTTAACTTGTTCTTTAACTTGTTCTTTAACTTATACTTTAACTTATACTTTAACTTGTTCTTTAACTTGTTCTTTAACTTCACACCAAACTAGATGTCATGGTTGGAAATTAATTTGGACTTGAACAAGTTTTAATGGTAACAGTTTAAGTTATCTCGGCTATGTTTGGCTTCCTCGTTCTTGCAGTACCTCGACGGAAATAATTTTTCTCTTACCTATTTATGATAATATTAAATTCGTAACCCTACACTATATTTATGATTTTGTAAAAAATAAGAGCATTTATAATTATTGTGACATGCTTAAAATGTACTAATTGGAAATAAAGCAAACATATATTCGTAATAACAAGAGTAATAAGGCAAAGTATATTAAAGTTGTCTGACTATGGTCGATAGTCTGACTTTTAAAACGATGCACCGTCGCACCGAAGATAGAATTTTGCAAATGTGTGACATCTTCCTGTGTCTAAACATAGGTCTAAATCAACGTGTAAAGTTTCTTACCTTGACAAGGGAATATCGTAGTCTCCACCGCAGGCAACTCTGTGTCTTCCTAACTGCAACGTTTTCAGTTTCGCGACTTTTTCAGTCTATAATGTTTTGACCGAGCCAAAGAAATAAATAAGAGCATGGGCCAGAGCGAAGAAATAAATAAGAGCATGGGCCCGAGCGAAAAAGCGCGAGGGGAGGGGGGGGCGAATTGGCAACTCCTTCGTTTCCTTTCCCCTCCCCTCTCCTCTCCCCCCCTTCGTTTCCTCCTCCCCCCTTCGTTTCCTCCTCCCCCCTTCGTTTCCCCTTCCTCCTCCCCAATTTCTCGCGCTTTTATTTCTTCGCTCTGGCCCACGCTCTTGGACTGAAAAAGTCGCAAAACTGAAAACGTAGGAGGCTAGGAATATCGATAAAAGTCTGACAGTCAGCTGTTACTCATGTTTTATCCACACAGGGGGGTCGAGGACCTTGGAAATTCCAGGGGAGGGGGTGTTTTTAAGAAACCTGGAAATTCCAGGAGGGGGTCAAAGTTTTACAAAATTCCAGGGGATCAAGGTTAGTATTTTACCTGGAATTTCCAGGGGAGGGGTCATTTTGGGTTAAATTCCGGGGGGTGTGGACAATAATTTATGCAATAAGCCATTTCACAATCGCACTATAGTTTCAAGATGGACGTCATTATTTCATATCTCGTAACCATCCTTCGGAAAGCATTCGTTAATTAAATGAATAAACCCTCTGACGTATCCTATTTAAAAATTTGTCTGTATTTTCAACCCGGGGTTCGCACCTCAAAATTGCCTTGCTGAAGCGTGTAAAATATACTGTAGTGTCAGATAATCGATGAAGTTATTTTTATAATTTAAATTATTTTATTTTAACATGTATTTTGACGAAAGTCTATTTAACGATTTTCAAATCAACAGAAATGCGACGAAAACACAATCTTCATATGAAGCAAGAAGACAAGAATATATAACAATTAAGCATTTTTACTACGCTCTGTATTGATCGTTACGACTGAACAAGTCCGTCATACTACAGCAGGAGTGTTTCCAATCGGTTTTTCGGACGACATTTTGAATAGCCGATACATAGACGATCGTCAAGCTCGTATCCTCAGAAAAATTATTCTGAGTCCTGGACAGGAATTGAACCTGTAACCTTCTGATTGCCAGTGAGACGCTCTGACCATTGAGCTAACGAGACTAAGATGGAGAGCGAAGGTTACAATGATCGGCTAATGGAGTAATGGTTCGATTGATATATGCATGTACTGCCTATTACTAAATATAAACCTACTCGTACTTTGAGATCATCTGACCGAAATCTGCTACTCGAGCCAAAATCCAAAACGGTGACTCATGGAGACAGAGCATTCTCTGTTGCAGCACCAAAACTATGGAATTCATTACCACAGGAAATTAGAAGCATTGATATTTTAAGTAGTTTTAAGTCAGCACTTAAGACTTTTCTTTTTTAAAATTAATAGTTTTTTGTTCATAGTGTTAATATATGTAGTAGGCTTTATCTTATAATGAAACTGTAATTAGTTTTAAAAGTAACTTTAAGAATACATATATTGTTGCAAGAGCATTGAGACTATTGTATAATGATACAGGCCTTGAAGTTGCATTTTTCGCAACTGGTCCCGGTTTGGTCTTAAAATGTATGTATTCCATCACTCGAAATTTTCCTTCACCATAAATCTTTTCAACATGTTTAATTATGACTGGTTGACTGGTTGATGATTAATTTTAATTATTCGAAAATATCCACGTAACCAGAAGAAGCTTTCGGCCTCTGATTCGCAGACTCTATATCATTCTGGATTGTAGAGTCTGCACGCAGGTTACTGCCGCATAGGCAGTACATATATCAATCGAACCATTAGATCATTGTAACCTTCGCTCTCCATCTGAGTCTCGGTGAGGATACGAGCTTGACGATCGTCCACGTATCGTCTGTCTACTCCAAGCACTTCCACATTTACTACAGCATTGTGTGTATTAACACATTTTGAATAGCATTAATCCCCGTCACCTGATCCGACGAGAATTCGAAAGTTAAAAAAATGTAACGTACCGTATTTCCTCGATTAAGCGCCCCGGGACGCTTATTAATTTTGAGACTAAAAGGAGGGGCGCTTATTCGAGGGGGGGGGGGGGGCGGCGCTTAATCGAGGAAATACGGTAACTGAATTCATCGCGCCATATTATGATCACCATAACAACAGCGCTCATTTCTCTGATTGGTTCCTTACAGGTTTTTATTGAGAAATCTCGTATCTTACCAAGAATTTGGTTGTTTTTAGAGATCCGATATACACTGTTATCGTCTTCCGCAGTTTATTCTCACAGCCTGCCCGTTACGAAAAGACGCATTTTATTTCGATGCTTTGTGTTTTCGAGTAGCGCTGGGCATTTTTTAAAACGAATTCCTGCTTCAATATCACCATGATTTTGTGCGCATCAAAAGTATTCCTGCTTGTCGCTATCTTTCAGGTAGCATTGTGGAACTGTCACGTTGTGGCGTGGTTCCATACCATCACACCTTCGCCATCCTTTCAGTTATCCACAAACCGTAAGTATGGTGCTGTGACTAAGCTTCGCTAAAATAAGAATATTTGGTTCTTTTCCATTTTCTCTAAAGATCACGTAGGTTCGATCATGGGTCGGATGCCAACTTAGGGTCATAAAATAATTGAGGAGAAAGTGCTGTCTTTGCAATAACAACAATGAGTGGTGTTAAGATATACTCCCAATCTCCTAGTGCAGGCACGAATACCTTGACTTGATATTCTTCTTTAAAGCTGTCAACAACCAGCCTAAAATCGATTCGAATCTCGCACCTACCCCCGTACATGTACCAACAAGAACAAGAGAGATTTTAAGAAGAGGAAGTATCAGAGAACGGCACAGGGTTTTTTGTTACTGCCATTTGTCTTTTCAAGTTACTTTTAACATTTTTTAGTTTGACACTATCAGCGTACCATGCTATATGTTCCAGACTTAGCGAACATATAGCACAGGTATTTGAATGTCATTATCGTTGACATTTCTCAGCCTCGGTGGAATTGGTTTACCGCCCATGACGACAGGTTGGCTGGCAGTAGAGGCCAGAGCCGGACCATTTACTGCTTTGTATGTTGTCAAGATTAGTTTAAAAACCACGCGTTCTTTAATTTTTAGACAGCTAGTGTACGTAAAAGACGAGGATGTTATTCGTTTTCGTGAATGGCGTAATAACCATGCACGAAACACTGGCTCCAAATTAAGGTTGGCAATAACATCGCAGTACGCATTTACTCATTGAAGCGAATTCTGGAAATTCTACGCAATTTCTGGAAGTGTATTTTCCGTAAACATATATACGAACTGTTCGATAGTACGAGGATTTTATGATTTTTCGCAGAAAGCGAAAGTATTAATCGATATTTCGCATTCGTAACTAAAATCCTAATTATTACTGAAGTTCGGCTGAAATTCAGACCACGATGTAAAGATTTATAGTGAACAAGAAAAAAGGTGTTTCGGAGACGAAACAAAAATCGTTCACGGAAACGTAAGTATTTATAACGAAGTCTCAGTTTACCATCTGTTACTAGGCAGACCATGAATAATGATTGTTTTTGGCGATTATTTATGGATTCTTAAATCCTATGTAAGCACGAAGAGACACCGATGCAGCAGCTTTCATTAATTACAATTTGGCTTTTGGGGGTAATTTTTTGCTGGGCATTTTGCTGGGCATATCGATATGTCATCCAATTTTGAACTCAGGATAAAACGATTGATTGAAATTGGAAGCAAATGTGCAGGAAGATTTTATGTGTCAGAAATTTTCAAGTGTTACGAATGATCATGCAGAAATTAATCATCGGCCTTCACTTGACTAATTTGTTAATTTGCGGAGAACAACAGGTTTAAAATAAACAATATTCAATATGGATTACGAATATGAAATATTAACTCGTGTTGTATGCCTGTATATACAACAAAGCAGCATGAACAGATTAAGGATTTACAATAGTGAAATCAGTTGACAGTGTCGGTTTACTTGATTTTAGACTGATGTAAATGTACCTGTTAACTCTCAGCGGTTCTTTCCGACCATCAATTGGACCTGTTAAAAGAGGATAAGATAAGCTGAGCTGAGCTGAGCTGAGCTGAGCTGAGTGAGATAAGATGAGATAAGATAAGATAAGACATAAGATGAGATGAGATAACTTTATCTAATCAGGGTAGTCCATTCAGCTACGAGGCTGGTATTCAAAGAATACTTAAGACTAATTACATGTGCAATGGAAATCTCAATAAAATGATATTATTAACTGTTTTTATTGTTGTCTTTTTAATCAAATGAAAGTTACAGAAACTAATCCTTTCGATTGTTTTTCCTGTCTATTTTCATTTGTTTCACTTTAATAAATGGTAAAACTTGTTATTGATGAAGCGGTATATTCGACTCCCGTGAACTTTTGTCTACCGACTCTGTGTGCAATAAGAGTAGAGATAATTCTCATAAAAACTCGTCCACCAACTCTCCGACCAGCTTTCATCTCCAAACGAAGGGCGTAGGAACCGGGGGGCTAAGGGACTACAGCCCCCCCATCTTTTACATTGGTGATATAGCCCCCCCCCTCCCCCCCCCCCCCCCCCCCCCAAGGCTGCAGCGAATGCTCACTACACAAACGCATGTAGCCCCCCTCAAAGTAACACTGCTTCCTATGCCGCTGCTCCAAACCCATATCACATGGGTTTTTTTTTACATGAGGTTGGCTTAACCTCAGACTGCCATGTATTTGCTCATTTCAGCTCTTCTTTACAACTATGGATTAATGCTTATTCAAAATGTCGACCGAAAAAACATTGCATGAAAACACTCCTGTTCCTGAAGACAAAAATCATATATGACCGTTGTCAATAAATGTAGTTCATCTGAAAGATCTTACTGACTTTAGTTTATTTCCAAAATTTTAGCATTCCTATCAATTTAGTTAAGAAGATATGGCTAGTTGAAGTTGAGTTGTTTTGATGGCGATCACATAGTGATAGCTGTTGTGAATGCTCTTTGGACGAAAATTAGTCGAAATAAACTATTTAGTTCCTCATGCAGGAAAGTAGAGTGAAACTTCTTAGGCATAATACGAGGTAGAATCACTCAGTGACGTCATATTTGAGAAACAAATATGGCGTCGAAATTGGACAAACTCTCCAACTTCAACTAGCCATATCTTCTTAACTAAATTGATAGGAATGCTGAAACTTTAGAAATAAACTAAAGTCAGTAAGATCTTTCATATGAACTACATTTGTATTTTGACTGGAGTATCCCTTTAACGTCCCAGCACTCTTACCACTGAGCTATTGAGAGAGAGTCAGACAATTTTCGGACGGATTGCTGTCCTGACTGTATCTAGATTGCTGTCCTGGCCATGTCTCTGAAGAACTGAGTCTATAGCGCAACCTTCTCCATCCAATGTCTTAAAGTCCTCTTGACCAAACGTAATGCAGTAATTTTGTCATGCATTTATTAAACGATGTTTATTTGGCCACTGGTGTTCGCATTGTGACTGAGAGTTCCCTTGTAGGAGTCGGACAATACCATAATTTAAGAAATTACGTGTTTTCATACAGTTATAGAAACATGAGTGGACGTTTTGGAGAACAGTTGAAAAACAGTTGTTTTAGATTTCGAGTTCAACAACAGGTGCTTTCAATGTCGGTCGAATTCTTCACTCCATTCTACACAAATCGGTCGGATTCTTCAGAAATCGGTTCATTTTCTTCCAGGCGCTACTTCGTCTCATTTCGCAAACCGGGGTATGTAGGCATCAGTGGAACACTTTTATATGCATTGCTAACGCTTTCGTATAATTAATTTATAGTTTCCTCACCAAGCCTGTCAACAACAATACATTGTTCTTGGTCACAGTTTCAATGTTCAAATGGTCGTCGATGCATCCCAAACAGCTGGCTTTGTGACGGGTACGACGACTGTGGAGACGGCAGTGATGAAATGTCGCAGAACTGTTACAGTTGTAAGGCAAAGAGCATATTAATATTAGGATCAATCTAAGATCAATCTACAGAAATCGACCTCAAAATAATCTGAGATTATCTGCGTGAGCTGAGCGATATCACATTAAACTTCGAAATCGATACGTGAGGCCATCAAAATATGACTCCGTCAATCTTAAATCCTCAGAAAATATCAATCTCCAAAAAGAGTCTCCAAAAAGTCAATAGGCATCATGCAGGGGGTGTAAAAATTAAACCATCTGCACATTGTCTATTTTGCCATAAGATGGGTCTTATAATGCTACGTGCTAAGTGATTTAATATCGGCAAGCTATTCCACAATGTTGGTGCTGCTATAGAAAAGGCTCTTGCCCCAAGCGTAGGTAGCATTTTGCCTTTTGGATAATCCAAAAGTAAACTATCGTGTGATCTTTTTCACATGTTGCAACACAGTAAGGGATTTTCCTGCCTACAAACTGTAATATATTCCATATATTTTACAAGTGTGTGACCTGCCATTTCGAATAGAGTTATTTTATGTTTATATATTTTTTGTAGTTTCCTCGTCACTCATGATCATCACACCATCACCATCAAGTACAAGTAAGGCTAGTTATATTTACTTTACTTGTCACTCTCTCACGAAGATCCTTCACGGCTCGAAACGTTAGAGCTCTTACACACTATTTCTTTTACACTTCTAGTAAGACTGGAAAGTTTCCCGTGTTTGGATACCCTTATATTCAAACACGGTATTGACAAATCACAGTACTGACGTATTATACATGCATGTTATTCCATAATGTTCCATATTGAAGAAGACGATTTTTTAAAATCAAAATGTGAACCCAGTTTCTTCGTTCTTTTAATTTGTACTTCCATCACCAAGCTTGTTAACGACAATACATTGTTCTTGGTCACAGTTTCAATGTTCAAATAATCGTCGATGCATCCGAAACAGCTGGCTTTGTGACGGGGATAACGACTGCGGAGACGGCAGTGATGAAATGTCGCAGAACTGTTACAATTGTAAGGCAAAGAGCATGTTAATATTAGGATAGATATGAGATCAATCTATATATCGCCCTCGAAATGATCTGAGATTATCTGTGTGATAGCGATCACATTGAACTTCGAAATCGATACATGATAGCTATCATGAGGCTATCTGAGAGCTGTGTCGAGTGAATAGAAGACATACTCGTGAGCACATAATTTCGAATGGTATTTTGTTGAAGAGACTTTCATTGAAATCAATCGACACATATATGTAATACATCTGCAAACAACAACTGCGTTGGACTGGCCATGTTGTCCGAATGCCTTGGTCACGGCTACCAAGGAAGATGTTATATTCGTAGGTACGATCAAAGAGACCCAGAGAGGCACCTCAATTATATGTATATAGGCGCTCTCTTTACAAAACTCTGAAGAAAGCAAACATAGAAGTCGACAGATGGCACGAAATGGCTCTCGACAATTAGCAAAGTGGAGGGACATGATTAGAGACTTGAATTTATGACATGTTTTATATGCGCTGTGATCTTTAGAACCTAGATCTGCAAAGCCTATTGCCTTGCTTGGGAAGGTATATGTCTGTCTGTCTGTCTGTCTGTCTGTCTGTCTGTCTGTCTGTCTGTCTGTCTGTCTGTCTGTCTGTCTGTTTGTCTGTCTGTCTGTCTGTCTGTCTGTCTGTCTGTTTGTCTGTCTGTCTGTCTGTCTGTCTGTCTGTCTGTCTGTCTGTCTGTCTGTCTGTCTGTCTGTCAAAATATGGTTCGATTCTCCTAAAAGTCAATAGTCATCAGGGAGTGTAAAAATTAAACCATCTGCACATTGTCTATTTTATGTGTTAAAAGCTAGCAGAAAACCCTATTACTATGAGACAATTACCGACTACTTAATTCCTGTACCTAATATAATTTGTACGTTTGCGGTGCGGATTTTGCCAATACACAAATTATACTATATATCATAGGGTCGCTTTTTTCATGTTCGTATACCCAAAAGCAACACAGTAAGAAATTTTCCTTCTTCAAAAACGAAACTCGATACAAAATCCCTTAACACAAACTGTAACAGTTTAAAAAATTCCATATATTTTACAAGTGTGTGTACCTGCCATTTCTAATAGAGTTATTTTATGTTTATATATTTTTTGTAGTTCCCCCGTCACTCATGATCATCGTACCATCACCATCAAGTACAAGTAAGGGTAGTTATTTATTTATTTATTACGATTCGCCATTGGTAAATTAAAAATTAAAAAAAAATTGAGGTTATATTTACATAAATAAGCACATTAACTAAGGTGAAAAGAAAAGTCTGTAGCAAAAATCAACAACAAGTGAGGGATTTCTCGAGGCGACGTGCCGAGTTACATTTTAGGCAAATGGATTTCCACGTACGTGGGTCGTCCTGGTTATAGATGGAGTAAAAAGCGTCATAGTAGTATTCAAGTAGGGTTTTCTTAAATGAACTAAAGTAGAGTGTTTTGAATCTTAAAAAGTCCGGTAATGCGTTCCAAGTTCTAGTTACTCTGACAATGAAGGATCGTTGATAAGTTACTGTTCTACATTCATGAGGAACAAAACTTATTACACTTGGGTTGCTGGCTGCTCTATAGCGGTTTGCCGTACAGGTAATTTTACTGCTGGTAGCGTTTCTTAGTTATATTTACTTTACTTGCCGCACTCTCTCACAAATTTCCTTCGCGATTCAAACTACCTTAGAGCACTTACACACTGTTTCTTTTACACTTCTATTAAGACTGGAAAGTTTCCGTGTTTAGATACACAGCCTATCGAAATTTATCGATCCAATAAATTCCGACACGATTTACAACCTGATCAGACGATTTATTGGTGGTTACCGAATACCAATATTTGTCAACAGGAATTCCCGACACTTGAATTCGCCGCAAAACAATAGCAAAACATAACATTGTATATTGTTTGGCAAAGATAATGTGATCATTAACCATCAGTTATCAACAAGACGGAATTTAAGTTGAAATATGAAAATGAAATACGATTGACGAAAGTCGGAAACAAAAAATGTTTCAGCAAACAAGAAATATGATGTGTTAAACATGATGCACCTTATCAAATTAATTAAATTCGACAGTTTCTTTGTGGAATCACTACAACTTAGTGTTAATTGAAATATGGTTATAGACATTGTGTAACCGTGGCACCTCAATCCAGAGGACATCCCTCTAAAAATCCTAAATCCGCCACCGCTCTGTCTGTCGTTTTACTTCGGATAGTACAGGAATCATGATAATTATTTATTGATTTGTATAGTGCAAAGTATTTCCTTGTCAAGCTACTGTTATTACTGGCAATTCAGATGCAATAACGGTCAGTGTCTTGATTGGTATTATCTGTGTGATGGATGGCAACATTGTTCTGATGGAAGCGATGAGTGGTATTGGAATTGCGGAAACGGTATGTGCAGTGTAATCGTAAAACTTAATTTGTATGGACTACCGGTATGGGCGCCCCCAAAAAACAAAATAAAATCAAACAAGATAAGAGTAAGAATATTGTAAGAGGAATCTTAGTAAGAGTAAGACTATAGTAAGAGGAATCTTAGTAAGAGTAAGACTATAGTAAGAGGAATCTTAGTAAGAGTAAGACTATAGTAAGAGGAATCTTAGTAAGAGTAAGACTATAGTAAGAGGAATCTTAATGAGAGTAAGACTATAGTAAGAGGAATCTTAGTAAGAGTAAACTACAGTAAGAGGAATCTTAGTAAGAGTAAGACTATAGTAAGAGGAATCTTAGTAAGAGTAAGAATATAGTAAGAGGAATCTTAGTAAGAGTAAGACTATAGTAAGAGGAATCGTAGTAAGAGTAAGACTATAGTAAGAGGAATCTTAGTAAGAGTAAGACTATAGTAAGAGGAATCTTAGTAAGAGTAAGACTATAGTAAGAGGAATCTTAATGAGAGTAAGACTATAGTAAGAGGAATCTTAGTAAGAGTAAACTACAGTAAGAGGAATCTTAGTAAGAGTAAGACTATAGTAAGAGGAATAGTAAGAGGAATCGTAGTAAGAGTAAGACTATAGTAAGAGGAATCTTAGTAAGAGTAAGACTATAGTAAGAGGAATCTTAGTAAGAGTAAGACTATAGTAAGAGGAATCTTAATGAGAGTAAGACTATAGTAAGAGGAATCTTAGTAAGAGTAAGACTATAGTAAGAGGAATCTTAGTAAGAGTAAGACTATAGTAAGAGGAATCGTAGTAAGAGTAAGACTATAGTAAGAGGAATCTTAGTAAGAGTAAGACTATAGTAAGAGGAATCTTAGTAAGAGTAAGACTATAGTAAGAGGAATCTTAATGAGAGTAAGACTATATAGTAAGAGGAATCTTAGTCAGAGTAAGACTATAGTAAGAGGAATCTTAGTAAGAGTAAGACTATAGTAAGAGGAATCTTAGTAAGAGTAAGACTATAGTAAGAGGAATCTTAGTAAGAGTAAGACTATAGTAAGAGAAATCTTAGTAAGAGTAAGACTATAGTAAGAGGAATCTTGGAAGAGTAAGACTATAGTAAGAGAAATCTTAGTAAGAGTAAGATTATAGTAAGAGGAATCTTAGTAAGAGTAAGACTATAGTAAGAGGAATCTTAGTAAGAGTAAGACTATAGTAAGAGGAATAGTAAGAGGAATCTTAGTAAGAGTAAGACTATAGTAAGAGGAATCTTAGTAAAAGTAAGACTATAGTAAGAGGAATCTTAGTAAGAGTAAGACTATAGTAAGAGGAATCTTAATGAGAGTAAGACTATAGTAAGAGGAATCTTAGTAAGAGTAAGACTATAGTAAGAGGAATCTTAGTAAGAGTAAGACTATAGTAAGAGGAATAGTAAGAGGAATCTTAGTAAGAGTAAGACTATAGTAAGAGGAATCTTAGTAAGAGTAAGACTATAGTAAGAGGAATCTTAGTAAGAGTAAGACTATAGTAAGAAGAATCTTAGTAAGAGTAAGACTATAGTAAGAGGAATCTTAATGAGAGTAAGACTATAGTAAGAGGAATCTTAGTAAGAGTAAGACTATAGTAAGAGGAATCTTAGTAAGAGTAAGACTATAGTAAGAGGAATAGTAAGAGGAATCTTAGTAAGAGTAAGACTATAGTAAGAGGAATCTTAGTAAGAGTAAGACTATAGTAAGAGGAATCTTAGTAAGAGTAAGACTATAGTAAGAAGAATCTTAGTAAGAGTAAGACTATAGTAAGAGGAATCTTAGTAAGAGTAAGACTATAGTAAGAAGAATCTTAGTAAGAGTAAGACTATAGTACGAGGAATCTTAGTAAGAGTAAGACTATAGTAAGAGGAATCTTAGTAAGAGTAAGACTATAGTAAGAGGAATCTTAGTAAGAGTAAACTACAGTAAGAGGAATCTTAGTAAGAGTAAGACTATAGTAAGAGGAATCTTAGTAAGAGTAAGACTATAGTAAGAGGAATCTTAGTAAGAGTAAGACTATAGTAAGAGGAATCTTAGTAAGAGTAAGACTATAGTAAGAGGAATCTTAGTAAGAGTAAACTACAGTAAGAGGAATCTTAGTAAGAGTAAGACTATAGTAAGAGGAATCTTAGTAAGAGTAAGACTATAGTAAGAGGAATCTTAGTAAGAGTAAGACTATAGTAAGAGGAATCTTAGTAAGAGTAAGACTATAGTAAGAGGAATCTTAGTAAGAGTAAGACAATAGTAAGAGGAATCTTAGTAAGAGTAAGACCATAGTAAGAGAAATCTTAGTAAGAGTAAGACTATAGTAAGAGGAATCTTGGAAGAGTAAGACTGCCTTAGGTAAGAGGGCCACCCTGGGGAAAATGTTTCTTGAAGTGTATCAGACATTTCTCCAAATACAGTAATTATTTTATGTCGATATTTTCAGTTATAGTTTCCACGCCTCTCCTCATCTCACCATCAACAACAAGTAAGACTAGTTATATTTCTACTCTTTACTGACGCCATCTAAAATATAGCCAACATTAAAACGCGCCTCAACACAATAGATAATAATAATAATATAATAATAAATTAATAATATAATTTAGTAGATATTTTCCTTGCAGCAAAAGCTAAATTACGAAAATTTTACAAAGAATAGTCAGCTAAAATACATGATTAAAAGATATAACACACGAACAATATTAAATTTAAGTAAAAATCTCAAACTCGCCAAGCACTTGCAATGAGAAAAGAGTTTTTAAAACGTTTAGTTTTACATTTAGGAATGTCAATCTATTATTTCTGACGCAATTGTAACTGTTTAGTTCGGGAAGCAAATATTGGAGTTTATGTGATTCATTGGACATTATGCTTAACATACAGAGTAATGGTGGTTCGTTTGTGGACTCGTTCCAGTCTACTGTAAATATTTACCTCTCATCTCCGATGACGAAATTGAATGCAAAGACTTATATAGACTAGAGCATTTTAATTATTCGTCAAATTTACTTCAAAATTATGTGTTCTTTCCCAAACGCCTCGCAGATTGTTAAAATCCATGGGTAATATTATTTTTTACTCAAAAGATATTATTTTTTACCCCTACCCTTCTCCCTACGACGCTGATGACGCTTAATGATCCTCTCTTCAGTAACATTTACAATTGCTTTAGGTATTTTAATTTTCTTTTGTTAGTTTCCACAGTCTCCGTTAGCAAACAATCGATTACAAGTAAGACTTGCTATACATTTTACTTTCAAACAATGTCTTGAGAAAGTTTTATTCCTGTTTCATTTCAATTGAATGTGTAGGATAATATGAATGTACAGTGCAGTGCAGTGTTTAGTTAAGCGTAAACATATTTTACTCGTTTTACACCAGATCATTGTTATTACGGGCAGTTCAGATGCAGTAATGGCGAATGCATAAACCATTCGCGCGTATGTGATGGTGGCACTCCAGATTGTCGTGATGGAAGTGATGAATTGTTCTGCTCGTCAGGTGAGGTCACATATTTCAAGAATTTTGCAAAATTGCAGCATTTGCAGCAAATAAAATACGATAAACAAAACCAAATTTCTCTCAAACTAAATAGATTAAAAGAAAACTAATATACCCATTCACATATAAGGCGACAAAGAACTTTCAGTTGAGCAATGTTACCCTCATGATGATTCTGAAATGAAAGCAATACTCGTCATCGATATAAGTTGTCCCTTTTTCCTTAGGTAACTCCAGCAAATGTCAACGTAAAGTTGATCTTGGCTTCATCCTGGACAGTTCTGGCAGCGTGCCGTTTAGTGATTTCCAAAGGATGAAGGCATTCGTGAAGGACCTCACGAACTTTTTCACAATATCATCCGACGAGACCCGTGTATCTGTGATGACCTTCTCAAGCCAAGCTCAGATACACTTCCAGTTTTCCCATCAATTTTCTGACAAACATCAGCTTGACAACTACGTGGACAACATTGGTTACACTGGCGGTGGAACGGCGACTGCTATGGCATTGAACTTCGCTTATACTCATATGTTCAGCCGACAATATGGAGCTAGGGGAGCAGGTCAGTGGAATTATATATGATACGGATGCACTGTATTCCTTCGAATGATGGCAGAAGAGAGTCTATGCAAGACAGGGTAATTCTATATACGTAGGGCAGGGGGATTGCACGCGTAAAAAGCACAACCTCATGGCAATGGAGGAACCAGGTGGGAATCATAGTCTAGTTAGGAATATTAATGCCCAGAAAGTAACTTTAAAAAGAGCCATAACAACATAATTGTGAAAAGAAAAATTTTAATACTAACGTTTCATTACTAAACTCGTAACATCATCAGAGTGACAAACTACATTTATTTTGTATGATTTTTACATGTTACAGGTATTTTGTTAATCTGCTCTGATGATGTTGTGATATACAAAGAAACCTTAAGTTATATTAAAATATTCGACTAAAATGTTGTACCTAAAGGCCCGTTCACACGGGCGATTTTTGCTGCGATTTGATTGCGATTTTAGTTGCAACTTTTATCGCGCTCGCACTGCGATTTCAAACAGCGAGTTTGAAAAAAAATTATTTTTTCTCGTTCCCCTTTGGGAGTGCCTTTGCCAGATTCTACGGCCACCATGTTTGCGCGCGAAATCAGCCTCTGCGTGTGTGAGTGTGCCTGATCTAGTGGATTTTGGTGCTTTTCAACATATGATCGCAGCGAAATCGCAGCGAAATTCGAGCAAGCTCGAAATCACGGCGATTTGCTGCGATTTCAAAATAACAAATCGCAGCGAAATCGCCGGCTGTTCAAACGCGCGATTTGCAATCGCAGTACGAGCGCGATAAAATCGCAGCTAAAATCGCAATCAAATCGCAGCAAAAATCGCCCGTGTGAACGGGCCTTAAGAGTGATTTGCTGAATATTTATATTCAAACTACTGTTCCCCCCTGGTACTTTTTTAATTGCTTTCAGAAGTAAAGAAAGTTCTTATAATTCTTACCGACGGTCAAAGTAATAGTGGAATGGTCAGCGGTCCTGCAAGACAATTAAAAAACGCAGGAGTGGTTATTTTTCCCGTGGGTATTGGACCGTATTTGTGGACGTATGAATTACACGCAATGGCGTCGGAACCTACTGGTAAACATGTGATTCGTTTGGACAATTTCTCTCAACTCCCTGTTTTGGCTGTACAGATGTCTGCTAGGACATGTAATGGTAAGTTATCAGTAAAGCTATAGCTTTACGCACTGCAATTAATCGGCCGGTTTATGTAGAACTGGAAATAGTGGTGGATCCTGGGATCCTCATTCCAAGAAAATATTTTAGTTGTAAGACAGTTTTGGGCTGGCATGTCACAAATCTCACTCCCAACCTAACTACTGAAGCCCCGGGCAGTGCCTCAGTGGGCCTGTGGCTGTACCGCATTACCCAGGTACCACTGTAGCCTGTGGGTGTAGTCGTGTAGGTTTGCGTGTGAGTGCGACTGTCTATGTATAGCTAAACAAATACACAACTGCCTAAACTCTAAAGATAAAAGATTATTCAATTTAAAGCGCCCCTAACCTCAAAATTTGTTATTGTCTTATTTGGGAGAACTTTTAAAATGATAAAGTAACTTCTTTTGAAGATTTTCACTTCTTCGCTTTCTTTTTGAGATATATCAGTTTGTTTGATATGCAAATATCTGGAATTTCGTCACACATGCATAATGAGTTATCAGAGAATGTTATATATCTTTGTGTTCGTGAAATAAAAACACTAAAGTGTGAATAACACATGTGTGCGTTTCTCCCACAACACCACTTCTTGATTTTAAAGGATCTCGTTCGAGAATGAAAGAGATATACACATTTCTCCAATAAGTCATTATGCATGTGTGACGAAATTCCAGACATTTACATATCAAACAAACTGATATATCTCAAAAAGAAAGCAAAGAAACGAAAATCTTCAAAAGAAGTTACATTATCATTTTAAAAGTTCTTCCAAACAAGACAATAAAAAATGTTGAGGTTATGGGCACTTTAATGGGTTTTGCTACAGAACGATTGTTTCAGACTTTTAGTTCTTCGAAACGTAGAAATTATTTGGTTCTTAGCGTGGGATCCAAGAAATGGTTGGAATTATTTCCAGGTCTGGGTTTATGATTTAGATGCGTGGTATGTAAGATGTTCAGATGCGCTGTTTAGCTAGTTACAGGCATTCGACATAAGATAAGTGATAATTACTTATAAGTTAGTTATAAAATGTTAAAATATATTAAATGTGTAAAAATGGGATCAATGGTTAATCATAAATTATACCCTTTGCGGAAAAAAATAGGTTTTCAATTGTTTCTTTAAAGCATCGTATGTGCTAATGTTCCTGATAACTGCTGGAAGAGAGTTCCATTCACTTGGTGCTGTTGAACTAAACGATCTTCCGCCAAGGATCGGAAGAAATCTTGTTGAAGAGACTGCAAGGAGGAGTTCTTTATTGGATCTTACGTTATAGCGAGACTTGTGTTTAACTTTAATTAGTTCAGAAATGTAGGTTGGAGTCAGACCATGGTTAGCTTTGAATGTAGTAGAAAGCACTTTACAGATTAAACTATATATTTTATGTTAAGGACGAGATAATCCTTACCATTTTTCCTCATAATCCTTACTATTCTTCCTCATAATCCTTACTTCTTCCATAATCCTTACTTCTTCCTCATAATCCTTACT